>JARHVA010004926.1:1150000-1385925 GCA_037957365.1 Torreya grandis | reverse complement strand
GATAGATAATTTCAAATTTAGAATAAGATCAGATTGAATAAAATATTTGATTATTTCTAAAGTTTCTTGTTTTAAATCTTCCAAGGGAAAAGCAAGATCCCACTCAACCCAAGGAGGAAGGTCATTTTCTATTTATGTTTTATAAATTAGATTTATTTATGTTTTATTTTAATTTATAAATATTTGTTTTTAGAAGTTTATCTAAATTACAAGCTAATTAAATCCATAGAATAAAAATTATTTAGTTTCAATTTATGCAAGTGCATTTCTATTTATGGAAGTGTGTTTCCCTTTATGCAATGTGTGTTTGATTTATTCAATTTTTTTTTTCAAGTTTGTTTAATTCTATAATTTCAATTCATATAAGCGTGTTGTTAAAAAAATAACTATTACTTTAATGTATTGTGTTTCCTATTACATATAACATTTGGAAACCAACCTTGTTTTTATATGACATTAATTGAATTTAGTTGATTAAATGAAGAGGATTGATGATGCTCATCACCTCCTTCTCTAGGACAATTATTTGAATTATAAAGGATGAAAGTTACCTCTAACACAAGTGAGAAAATGTAATTCATATATGAATTATGACTACATTGTAGGATGGACAAATGCAAAAGGCACTAATGCACTCTATACCAATGGTCAAATCGTTCCTCCTTATTCTGAAAATCAATTTTCCTCTGAGAATATAGATCAAGCTATCAAGCATCTTTTTTGGGTACTGATTGAGTGGTTCTATATTGATTATAATTTAATAATAATCTCTAAAAGAGAATTTAATCATCACAAAAACCTTTGACTATAATCAAGAGTTTCCACCTTATTTTATTGTATTTGTGGCTGAACTAGTATATAAGCCTATAAATTTATGTGCCTATGTAGATGAAAAATAGCCTAGATGTTTGGACATGTGGAATTTTTCTGATCATGGACATATTTTAATACGATGATAACCATCACAACTTGAAAATATCCTATTCTTTGTGTTGTATGTTTTGAATGAGTCAAGTAAGTGATGTAGATTTTAATCAGAGTAGAGTGGTCCATAAATTTAAAAGTTAAGCTTTAAAGCATCATTAGTTTGGATTTTTTCTTAGTATTATTTCTAATAAATTCTAATTTTATATGAAATAAATTTAAATCCATATTAAACAATCTTATATCTCAAAGTAAAATGAAATGAGAGTGTTAGACCTGTAATTGTCTAATAAATACCTTGATGTAGAGTTTGAGTTCTATTTGACAAGATTTAGTGTGGTTGCTATTGTTTGAAAATAAATAAATGAATAACATTGTTTCATGATATGTATTGGTTGTTTTACATATAATGATCATTTTTCTTGGTTTTTGCATGCTATCAATTTTTATGATCATAATATTTAGGAATGCAAGGGAAAAAAATATAATGGCTATCATAATGATTAATGCCTATAATATGCATGTTTTGAGCTAGTGCCCTTGGGATTGGGATGGTGAATTTTGGTATTAGCACAAAGAGGCCTCCTGCTAGTGGTTAAAATTAGAACTCAAGGATAAAAAATATGATGGGAATGGAACCATGATGAGAATCATGATTGGAAGAGGTTTTAGATGACAAATGGATTTCAATGTAGAGATTATTTTTATTTATTTTTAAATAATTTTAAAATAAGTTATATATACAAATTTTATGCATGTGTTGTGCCTTGAGTATCAATGACTTATAAATAAAAAAAATGTTTAGAATCTAGATCTCTATGGAGCAGCATCAATTTGTAAGAAACATTATGCATTATAGTCATTTTCCATTGTAAGTAATTTAGATGTACAAATGATGTACATAATACTAGAATGGAACACCATGACATTGGATTGATTCAAAAAAAATTACTAAAAATTAATGACATTATATCTAAAATTTAGAGTTCAAAAATAAAGTCATTTGATAGTAGAGAGCCAAAGACTCAAATTCAACAAAAACCAAAAAAAATCTATTAAATCCTAGACTACACATTTTTTTGAGTATTAAGCTAGTTAAGTAATTAAATATTACACGCAATTATTCTAAAGGTTAATTAAAAAATTTTAACTATTCATGATATGTCACAAATGCAAAAAAATTATAGGTAAGTAGTTTTTGGAGAAGAGATGAACTAGGCTTGAACTCAGTGTTGAATCTTGTCAAAATGGAATTTATTGTTGGATTTTAATTTGATCCCAAGTAGTGCACCAAATTAAGATTCCATCCAAGGAATGCACATAAACATACTATTATATTAGTCATAAAATAACAAAAGAAACAAATTGTTAAATATAATGCCACAAATGAGTAGTAGTAAAAACTTTGTAGGGTATCAAAAGTGTGATGAGAGGTGTTGAACAATAAATGAAAAATAAAAACCACCATGAAGGCATTGAGTGTACATAATATTAAATAAATGAGATCTCATTAATTTAATTTAAAGTTAAACCTAATATAGTGTAACTAACTGGTCAATGACATGATATGAAAATACAAACTTGTTGAGAAAAAGAGCCAATTATAACTATCTAGACAAAAATAAAGCTTTACAAAAGTTGTAAAAGATGAATTTGAGAAATAATCACCCATATTGTACTAATTTATCTCTTACATAATTTTCCTAATGTTTTCATTTCAAAATATTAGTTTAATGGTAAAAAATATAAAAAGAAAACACCCATACAATGCAACACAATGTTATTCAGAGTATTATATATAAAAAATAGGAAGATAAAGTAAAGAAATGGTTAATGTAAAAATGTGGCTAGTTGGTATTCATAACTTGATATAAATGCTAAGAAAACACAAAAAAACCAAAAAGTTATAAAATCACAACTGACTAAACATGGCTATATAAAAAAAGTCTCAAAATATAGTGATGAATGTGAAAATCAAACATATGAGACTTTATTGCATAATATGAAACCCAAACTCAAACTTGGCACCCTCTAAACACAATCTTTCTTGGCAAAAAAACTAATAGTCCTTGCAATGATACTCATATAAAAAATAAAAATAATTTGAGAAACTTAATTTGCTAGTGACTTCCCTAATTTGCAAGCATATGAAATGTGCCATCATATATAACAAACTAAATTTTCATGCTCTAAATCTACACAAAACATGAAAATGTTTGCAAGGTTTTGGGTTATTCATCTACAAAGTTAAATTCACACTTTAAAATTTTCCCATTCAATCCTTGGACATTATTCATAATGGCACAAATTATTATAATTATTTATTTTTCTATAGACATTCAAATTTAATAATTAAGTAATTGATAATGTTTAATCTTGATATCCTTACCTTGGTTGGCCCTTTTACCACTCCATTAACTTGAAATATATATGGGAGAATTCATTATTATAAAAACTATTTTACAACCACTCATAACATCATTAAGACATTCCTATTATTCTTACATACTCTTGTCTGCTCATTTCCAATAGTATATGCCCTTCTAGTATAGGACTATGCTAGGTCAGATAGGACCACAATGTGGCCTTTTCCACTAATATGACCTTATCCCTCATGCCCCAATGGTGACATTTTAAATTCAAGACATTTCATATTACCCATCCCTAATTTTAACATGGTTGGTTAACAAAAATATTTAATAATTTCCTCTATATAAGCACCTCAAAGCCTTTCAAAGTATCATTTATCAATCACTTAGTAATTATACCAAACATTAAGTAAAAAAGGCACTAATATGTTCAATTTCAATTCTAAATCATTCTAATAGTCATAGTACAAGTCTAAAACTATTTATTATAGGTTAAGGGCACTCATTGTCAAGTAGTCAAGTTAATCTATCTATTTAAATTCATATATAGAATATCAAAATTCACACACTCATTGTAAGAGGAATAAATACATCAGTCTGAGGTCCTTTTGGGTTATGTAGGTAGCACCTAGATTACATAAAGTTTTTCTATGGATAGCTTAGCCATGCTCTTTTATTAATTCACCCTTTTGTATTTAATCTCAATTGTGTTTATTTTAGATGAGATAGGGTTTATATTTTTTAGGTATTATTTGCATCAAATCAAAACATATAGACAAATAATAAACACTTAAAGGAAGCCATAGGTACCTAGATCAAGAAATAAGTTGGACAGTCAACTATGATATGGTTGCAGTCAATAGACAAGGCCACAATGCACCCCTATCTTCCTATTGTAGTTCTTTCCCAACACAGTTTGAAATCTTACTTTTTTCTACTCATCCATAATCAACTTACACAATAATAAATCAGATCCAAGCTAGGTTTGCACATTTGTGTAACTTGTTTTGTCAATTACTTATTTATAGATTATTTTCAAGTCTATAAATTATTTTATTTTTTATGCAAATCCATATATTCTATAGATCTAAATATATTTTTAAGACTTAGAATTTCATAGTTAAATTAAAAAGAACATTAAACATTCTGGTGAAGTCATTATTTTTAGAACATTTCTTGTTTTTTCTTGATTTTTATCTTAAATTTTCATACAAATTTATGTAAATCTCTAACACTAAAAGAAAATAACCTTCAACTTTGGATATATATATCTGAAATCACAAGTTAATCTTCTTCTACCTTGGATTTAATCTAACACTAAATAATTTAATTTATCACCTTGGATAACATCTAACACTAAAGCTCTTTATCTTAACTTTGGGTTGAAATTTATTGATATTTATTTAATATAATCTTTTGATTTTAATTTTTCTTTATTTTATATTTACTCACTACTTTTTTTTATAAATTATGTTTCAATAGTTTTCAAGTTACTTAGTGATTGTCATTACAAGCTAAGCAAATGTATAATTTACCAATATTATGGTGTGAGGGGTACTTCCCCAATAATCAATCCATTGAACAACACTAAACATAAAGTTTATTTTTCACATACTTCATGATATATCAAAAATGCATAGGGTCCCTTATTTATTCCATATGAATCCTCTTTTATCTATTTTATTGATGGTACACCTGAGAGGAACATATCACCCATGAAATTTACTCTCACCATGCCCTTGGATATGGAAGATTGGGCTACATGAATGATTTTTTCTCGATAGTTAGTTCTGTAAAAATATTGATCTACCTAAGGATCCACCAGTCGAAGATATTGATTATCTCTTAGAAAACAAAAATGAAGTATGGTTTAATCTCTTAGGTTTAGGAGCTAAGTTTCCACTTGATCTTGATCCCGAAGACTTATCTCTCCTAATTGATAAGAAATATGTAGCACCTCCTACACATGATCAAGATACATCTAGTGTTTCCTTATGAATGAACAAGGCCATCATATAATCATCTAACAATTTTTAAAAAAATGTCTACCATACCCATGTGGATAAAAAAAAACTAGTTCTAAATGATTCATCACAACAAAACTAGGCCTTTACCCTTACTAACCATTTTAAGAGATTAACTAAAGAACTAGTTGATCTTCAATACAATTTATCAAAAAATCATTTAAATCCAACAATATCCAAATAAAAAAAATCCAAATGAGTAAACAAATCAAAATAAAAATAAAAGTACAAATCAACAACAACAAAAAATCCCAATCCCAATCAAAATCCAAATCATTTAAAATTGAAATAAAAATCAATATCAAAATCAATACCCCAATCAAATTCAAAATTCAAACCCATCATCATCTTTGACACTAAAAAACATGGCATTTATCTAAAAATAGAAAAAAATGAATGATAAAATACAAGGATTAAAAGATTTAATCTATTCTCAAAGCAAAAAAACTTAAGTTTGAAGAACTATTTTCATATCCATTTGTGATAAGCATGCTGAAAATAACTTTTCCTATTCATTTTTAACCTCCAAAATTTGACAAGTTCAAGTGAAATGTAGATCTTATGGAACACATCAAATAATTTTATGTTTTGTGTGAAAAGGTTGATTATAGTGATAATTATATATTTAGACTCTTTTCTTGTAGCTTAGGGGGTCAAGCCTTAGTGTAGACACTAGAAAACCATACACTATAAATCTAGATATTGCGTTAACCTTTAAACTACCCTTTAGCCACCTTTAGATTAGATTATTTACCAATTATTCCTTTATTACCTACAAACCACTTCTCAATACCATTAACCACCAGCAATTATTGGAATTGGTTAAATTTAGCCAACTTTGACTATATCCCCTTGATCATGTGTGATAATCAACCCTTGACCATTAATGGTCAACCCTCAATCATCAACAGTTAGCCCTTGATCAAATGTAATGATAAACCCTCAACCATTGATGTTCATCCCTTGACCATCAATGGTCAACCCTCGACCATCAATGGTTAACCCTCAACCATTGATGGTCATCCCTTGACCACATGTGATAGTTATCCTTTAACTGTTGATGGTTAGCCCTTGATCATCAATGGTCAACACTTGGCGATTGATGGTTAAAACTTGATCGTATGCATCGATTAGCCATCAACTACCATTGGTCATCCCTTGACAACCAAAAATTAACCTTTTACCATTGATGGTTACTTAACACAACCAAAACTCTACCTCAGGACTATGTGATCAAAGGAGTTAACTACAATTCAGTCATTGTTCACTATCTATCTAAATTTAATCCTCCATTTGCATGATAGACTATTTGTTAAACCTTTTGTTAAACATTTTAGTTTCAATTCCACTTTGAACTATATTAAGAGATTACTAGGAAAAAATCCAAGAGAGATAAATCATTCAAGGATCAAAAGGAAGAAAAGAGGAGAATTTTGGGGTAAGAGATTCTGACTCCCAAGTAGATCCACAATAGCTTTCAATGAATTTTGGACTTCTTCAAGCCATAAAAAATTGAGCTAAGTATCTTGTATTTTTCACAAATTTATTAGTTTAAGTTTAAATAACTTAGAGTCTATATTAATTTCTAATGTCTACCCATAACCTTTTTGGTGTTGGATCTCTACAAACCCAAATACCATTCTCTCCACCTAGCACCCTCTAACCATTCTTGACTATTCTAAGTATCAAATCCCTATTTTGATACCTATAAGACCTTACCCTTGTCCTCATGACCAAAAAATAGCCTAAAGAAATGTACAAAACCCTTATGTAACTTACCCATAGTATTTTATTGATCTAAAGCTAATCTTTCAAAAATCCATAGTGACTTCCAATAATCAGCCTTGATTGCCAATGATTACCTATTGACCATCAATAGTCAACCCTTGACCACCAATAGTCAACCCTTGAATACATTTAATGGTTATCATTTTACCATCAATGTTCAACCCTTGACCACTAATGGTTAACCCTTGACTGTCAATGGTCACCCCTCGATTGCATGCAATGGTCAACCCTCGACCACTGATGATCAACCTTGACCACTTACAGTCATTGTGTAAATCATTTTAATCAAAAAAAAAATTTAAAAACATTATAACCTAAACCAAAAACCTTATTTATTCATCCCTATCACTATACAAAGTTAAGAACAATAACCTGAACCACACCTTAATAGTTTAACATTTATTTTAATGTTATTTTGTTAAAATGCATTATTTCTTGAAAAGTATTTATTTCTTTTGATTGATTATTTTCATTTATGTTATGAAATATTTCTTATCAATAATTTTCATAACATTAAATTGTCTAAAAGGTGGATTGATAGCTTCCAAAGAAGTTGTGTAATTTTTAGATCTGGCTTTTTAGGCAATCCACCCACCTACCTATGTAATCAACCATTTTCTAGTGTCTTTATTATCTGTAGGTCATCCTCCAAAGACAAAGAGGAGATTATACAACCATCTGGATCATGGAGTGCAAACCAAATCTAGGTTCTATTAACCTCACCCTTCATTTTAGTTTTGCATTCTTCTTATAAGATATAAAATTAAAATTTTAGGGAAACATTCTAGCATGCCTGGTGGGACCTAGTTTCATCTAGGTGCTTTTTTTATTATTTTATGCTTATTTAAATGAAATAAAAATTTATTTTGGGCTTAAAATCAGCCTTTTATACATTATTACTTGCATAATTAGCTCACATAACTTAATTAATCAAGTAAATTAAATGTAGCCTCACTTCTTTGCACATAGAGACCAAACCACTTACACTAAATCAAGAATCATAACACTTGACATAAGGAATGAATAGGGTTTCATCTCCTAGAATTAACCTTCACCCATTGGCTATCCCATTAGGATATCATTACCAAGGGGAGAAACCAAAACTCAACTCTCTAGCTAAGTATAATATCTAATAATCAGTATATCTTAGATAAGCACCTGACACCCTTATTATTATGGTGTGTGAAGTGAGGGGGTAGGCCCCAATATCAAGCTATGTACTAATTTATAACATATATCCCTTTGAGATCCTAAAATACCCAAAAACAACCATATATTTCATATCTAGTATCTATTTCAAAACCAAGTTGAGTCACACTTCTTAAAGAATTAAGGCATAATCCAAAAGAAAGATAAAAATAACCTTAGGATTTAACATGTTTTAGTGTGTTTTTTATCTTCATTGAATTTTTTCTTGTCTTCTCTTTGTTTGAGTTATGATGAATATAACCCCCTTGGATAAACCTTCTACCATCTTTCCTTCACCCACCTCATCTCCATTGCCTTGTTCAATGGGGAGCACTCCTATATTTTCTCTAGGAAATCCCATCTTTTTTAAACTCCTAGAAGACAACCCTCTTACCTTAGGGAGTTACCTTGCATCAAGAGCCAGTTATGTTCCCAACCTTACCTAAAATCAATCCAACTCACCTAAAACTAGCCCAACCATATGTACAACCAACCCAACCTCACCTATATCAAACCTAACCTCATCTATAAGTAACCTAAACTCACCTAAAGTCTACCCAAGCTCACTTAAAATCAACCTATCCTTACCTATAACCAACCCAACCTCATCTAAAACAAACCAATAACCTCTTACAACCATTTTATCATCATCATAATGAATCAACAACCTTTCAACACTTATTTGACCATTGTCATAACCCACTTCAACCTCAACTATCTCAACCTCACTAATCTCTGGGATACCTATCTCAACCATCATATCAACTACCTCAACCTTATCAAACTTTTGATTATCTACTCCAACCATCATATCAATTATTTTAACCCCCTTTGTGGCAACCCTCTTTAACTTAAAACCAGGACTTTGTCTATCCCCTCAACCATTAACCAAACTATTTAAACCAACCTACCTTACCAACCTTATCAAATCCAACCAACAACTATAAACCCACATTATCAACCTTACCAAACCTCTCAAACCAACCTACCTTATCAAACTTATCAACCTCCTTAAATCAAACCAATAACTACCAATGAAACCTTTCAAACCCACCAATTTTATCAAACCTACCCAACCTATCAAATTCATCAACCATGTCAAACCAACCAACTTCATCAAACTAACTAATTAGATCGTAACCTCAAGATCCATTCATGCACCCTCTCCTTAGGTAGTATACCTTGTTGGGGGAATCATATGCCTTAATCCTCGACAAATTTTTAGAGGATTATATCATTATACTTCCTCCAATCAAACCCATCAATCATTCTCTTCCAAATCCCATTTGGTTTATAGAGAATGATTTTTGTGCTTATCATCACACAAACAAACATTTGGTAGATAGATATGGGTATTTTAAGATATTTGTCCAAACCATTATCTATCAAAAAGAGGTTTTAAATGATATTCTCCATGCTCCCCCTAACTTAGCCTTAAATATTATCAAGTAATCTATCAGTAAACCTCTTTCTACACCCATTATTGTGAAAACCCATAAATAAATCCCTCAATACAATGAGGTCCCTTCATTATATTTGGTCCTTAGTGAACCTATAACTAAGAAAACCATAATAAAAATCATAACCAATCCAATTTTTGGCCAAGAAGAACATTATAAAATTTCCTTTAAAAACACAATTAAGGAAACTCACCTACCTCTTCCACTTTCCCTTTGTGGATCAACCCAAAACCAACCTACCTCTTTCACTTTCCCCTTTAGTGGATCAACCCCAAACCACCCTACCTCTTCCCCTTCCCTTTTTAGTGGCTTAACCTAAAATCAACCCATCTCTTTCACTTATCATTTTAGTGGATCAACTTTAAACCAACCTACCTCTTCCACTTCCTTTTTTAGTGGCTCAACCTCAAATCAACCCACCTCTTCCACTTATGATTTTAGTGGATCAACCTTAAACCAACATACCTCTTCCCCTTACCCTTTTATTAGATCAACCCCAAATGAACCCACCTCTTCCACTTCCCCTTTTAGTGGATCAACGTCAAATCAACCCACCTCTTCTACTTCCCCTTTTATTGGATCAACCTCAAATCAACCTACCTCCTCCACTCCTTCAAAAGATAGAATCACCCTCAACAACCATAACTATTACACCTAACTTTTTGTGGAACTAATAAAATATACCTTACAATTTCCACTTCCTATTTTAGTGTATAAAATGTCAACCCAACCCAACCTAACTTTTTCACCTATCCTTTTATTGTAGCCAACCCAAACTCAGAACACCTTACCTTTAACTAATCCAACCTCAACTAAAACCAAACCCATTCAATTCCTATATAATATACTCATTTTAAGCTATATAATGACATTGTATTTTGTTTGATTCCCTTTTTAACATGGTCATATCTCTATCACCTTACCTCACCAAACAAACAAGCAAACCCAACCAAAAAATTGAATCAACCACCCATCCTTCCTCCCTCAACCAATCAAACAAAACTAAAAACCAAATAAATCAACCAAAATAAACCCACATTTTAACCCAAACACACCAATTTATCTATAAAATGAAACCAAAATCAACCCATCATTTGATATTTCTTGAGTCTCAGTCACCATTTCATCCAAGCTACCCATACCTCACCTAAGCTCCCTCATTGGGAAAACCAAACATTCTTTTCCAACCAATTTTTATTTAAATATTATGTTCCCAACATCATTTTTATACCCCAACAATACCCAAATATGATCCAACAATGTTTCCACCATATCACCATAAGGGAGATCCCACTTGAACCACTTCTGACAACTTAAAATCCACACCAACTAACAACTAAAAACTAAAAAATAACAAACCTTTATAGGTGGATGAATTCATATTCATCCCTCTTAAACCCTCTTTACTAACCAAAATCCTCACCATACATGGAAAAAGTAACCATGGGAACTCTTATTACAAAAGGCTTTGACCATTTGTCATTTTCTAGCGTTACCTTCAACAACTTCACCCAAAGCTTTGGCTTTAAACTTTTAAACTCAACCTAATATAACCTATGATCAACCAAACCACACCTATGATCAAACCAACCAAACCTATAACCAACCTTCAACATCAACCCCACCTTTAAAACTCTTTTACCTTTAAAACTTGATGACTATCAGTCTTTTGATGAACCATCATCAATCAACTACTAACTGTTAGTGGACACTGGCATAACTAGAACCTTGACCAAAACCTTGCCTACACCTACCCAGCATACTAACCCAAACCAACACCTAACCCAAAAAAAAAAAAACCACCATTGTAATCCAACCAGAGTCTATGAATCATCACCTAACCAAATTTATGGAGATAAATGGAATCATTTTATTTCATTCTACCTACTTAACCATCATCACTCTAACATCTTTTCTATGTATAAACTAGTGTCTAAAACAACTGGGGGACATCTTGACTCCTAATTAGCTCAAATCATTTACATGTAAGTGTGGATCTGGGGCATATCAAAACCTAAGCCCCTTAATGCTTTGCATTTTCATCCCATTATTTTGTTAAACCAAGTTCTTAGTCATCTTGTGTTTAACTTAAGCTCATACATTATTTTTAACCACATTCATCTCATTATTTTAAGTACAATCAATTAAAATAAGATCATGTGATCATCTATCACAATCTTAGCCTAATCCTAAGCATGGGCTACTTATGGCATGATTCTCATGGACACTTTTCATCACTTATAGGATGAATCCCCAAGATAATTTCACTTAAACCTCTTTTCCCCATCATTAACCTTCTTTTGTTATGGTTTTGCCTCCATAAAGGAAAGCCTTTTAGCTTATATAGATAATTCCTTGTTTACACCAGCATAAAATATCACTTGGGTCAAAAATATCTAGCATTATAAACTACTCTCTTGAAGGATAGCTACCCAAAACTACCAAAAATTACTCAAAAAAGTAGACTTCTCCCTCAAAGGATAACTATCACACATAAAAAAATACAAAGCTTAGACCACTTCCTTGAAGGATGGATAAACTAAACATTTTTCAAGCAAACAATAACATGGAATCTTTTGGCATTGATCAACTTTCCAAAAATATCAAAGAAAAGCGTAAAAAATACCCCAAAGTCAAAAGTAAAAAACAAATAAATCCCAAAGAAAGCTTCCATCAGCTTTCACACAACATTTATAAACTTCCTACATCAATTAGTATATACCAAACTTAGAACATGGACTTATCTATAATGGTTCTTATGTCACCTACAAAAGGGGTAAGCCATCTCAACAAGAAGGTTACACTACCATCCATTCACATATTTCATCCATCTCTCCTTTTACCCTCTACAAATCAAGGGATTTTGAGATTACTTGACACTATGTGATCAATCTACTTCTTTTAACCAAATTAACTAACACCAATGCAATGTATGAAATGTGCTTATGTTATTAAGCCCACCCATCTTGCCATTTCAGTCTTTGTTAACTAGAGCATTTCAACCCCCTTCTACTTTCATGACCAATTATGAAGGCACATGTCTTCCCCTCTTGGAGTCATTGAAACCCCAACCAAAATTTTTAAAACAACAAATCATTCTCCACCAACTATACTCCCATTAGAGTGAACCTTATTCTCCACCACCCAACCAACCAACCAGGCACCCATTATAGAACACCTTACTCTCCACCAATCAACCAAACCAATTATCCTCATCTTAGTCATTTTAGCCCACCTTTTGAACTTTTTGTGACCCAAATTTTTATTTATCATTTTGATATCATAAATTCCTTACCATATTTGATTTACTTGTATTACCTTTTATGCACCAACCATTTAAGTGCTTTGGAGAACAACCCTTTATGGTCCTGACACCTATAACCTTTTTATTTTATTATGATCACATCATACCTTAGATACCTATGAATACATCAACATTACCTAGGAGATTTGATTTTATAGGAGTAACCCATATCAATTATGCCTAATGTTATGGCTTGGTTACCTTATCACTTGTCCTTTTAGTACCAACCTTGTTTTAAGACCTACGTAAACTATGGCAACTTAGTCTATGTGTGATCTATGATATTACACTTAGTCACATTTTATGCACTTGTTCATTCTTAAATTCCCATCCAATCAAACTAACCTTATCGCCCACTTATCCAACTTATTAAGCTATGACCTAATCCATATTCTCAGGATCACCCACTTTTTAGACCCTTGATAACATGACAACCTTCTGTATAGTGACTTGATTTTATAAGTGCACCCATATTAACTATGCCTAATGTTATGACTTGGTTCACTTATCACTTATCTTCCTCACTATTACCTATTTTACCAACCCATCCATCTTACTCATTTTTTCATCCACTTATCCATTTATCAAACCCATATTTAACTCCATTTCACCTCATTAATTCCTAGTTTGAGGGGGGAACATCTCCTCCCATACTTGGGGCATTCAAACTTCAAACTTTTCATTTTTATTTTACAACTTGCTAATACAAACTAAGAAATAAAAAGGGGAAAATGTAGACACTAAAAAATCATACATTATGGATCTAGATGTTGCATTAACCTTTAAACTACCCCTTGAACCCATTTAGGTTAGATAATTTACCAATTATTCCTTTATTACCCTTAGACCACTTCTCAATTCCATTAACTACTGGGTATTAATGGAATTGGCTAAATCTATCCAATTTTGACTATGTCCCCTCAATCAGATATGGTGATCAACCCTTAATCATTGATGGTCAACCCTTGACTACTAACAGTCAACCCTCAACCACATGTGATGCTCATCCCTAGACCATCAATGGTTAAACCTCAACCACCAATAGTCAACCTTGGACCATGTGTGATGGTTAGCTCTTGAACATCAATGGTTAACACTTGATTGTCTATGGTTAGCCCTTGACCACATGTGATAGTTATCCCTTAACTGTCGATGATCATCCCTCAACTATTGAAAATTGAACCTTGACCACCAAAGGTTACTTAACATAATTAAAACTCCACCTTAGGACTATGTGATCAAAGGAATTAACTATAACTCACTTATTGATCACTAGCTATCTAAATTTAATCTACCATTCACATGATAAACTATTTGTTCAACCTTTTATTAAGAACTTTAGTTTCAATGCCCCTTTGATCTATATTAAGAGATCACTAAGGAAGAATCTAGGATGGAGAAATCATTTGAGGATTATCAGGAAGAAAAGAGGAGAAATTTTAGGGTAAGAGATTTTGACTCCTAAGCAGATCCACAATAGCTTTCAACCAATTTGAAACTTCTTCAAGCCATCAAGCACTGAGATAAGTATCTTGTATTTTTCAAAGATTTAATAGTTTATGTTTTAATAGATTATATCCTGTACCCATTTATAATTTATACCCATAACCTCTCTGGTGTTAGAGCTCTACAACTCCAAATACCATTCTCTCCACCTATCACCCTCTGACCACTCTTAACCATTATAGTATCAAATCACTATTATGATACCTTAAATTTTTTCTCATGAACAACAATCAACCTCAAGCAACCTATAAGACCCTTTTATAACTTGTCCACAGTCCTTTCTTCACCCAAAGCTAATCTATCAAAAACCCATAGTGACTACCAATGGCCAGCCTTGACTACCAATAGTCACATATCAACCATTGATTATCAAACCTAAAACACCAATGGTTAGTCCTCAACTACATGTAATAGTTATCCTTAAATCACTAATGGTCAGCCCTCAACTATTGATGGTAAATATTTGACTATCAATGGTCAACCCTCGATCACATGCCATCGATGGTCAACCCTCGACCATCGATGATTAACCTTAATCATTGATGGTCATTGTGTAAATAATTTTAATCAAAATAATAAGATTTAAACACCTTCCATCCTCAACTAAAAACCCTATTTATTCATCCCTATCCTTATACAGAGTTAAGAATAATAACTTGAACCACACCTTGATAGTTTAGCATATTTTTAATGTTATTTTGTTAAAATGAATTATTTATTGAAAAATATTTATTTCTTTTTATTAAGTACTTTTATTTATGTTATTCAATATTTCTTATTATCAAATTTCTTAACTTTAACTTGTTTACAAGGTGTATTGATACCTTCTAAGGAAGTTGTGTACCTCTTGGATTTAGCTTGCTAGACAATTCACCCACCTACCTAACTAATCAACCATTTTCTAGTGTCTTTCTTAATTTTAGCTCATCCTCCCAAGATAAAGAGGATCATTTAAAACCATCTAGATCATATAGCACAAACAAAATCTAGGTTCTACTAACCTCACCCTTCCTTTTAGTTTTACATCGTTCTTCTTAGAAATAAAATAAAATTTTAGTAAAACACTTAGAGTGGTTCCAATGTATACTTAAGAGATCAATCATTAATTTGCATACATTTATGAGATGTTTTTACAACAATTTTATTATAATTATGAACATGAATTGACTATGTTATATTTATTCAACACAAAAAATGCAATTGGGAGAGTTTTCACTCTTTCTTACAATGATGGTATGCACTAGTAAGTCACTTTATATGTTCACTTCTTGAAAAAAAAATTACTATAATATTCATAGAAAATATAAATATTTAAATGTCATTTAAACTTCAAATCCATTGTGTAACATCATTTGATGAAATAATCTAAAAGGGAGTTCAGAATGAAAGAAAACTTATTGGTAAAGTTCTAGTTAAAATTTACATTAGGAAAAATCAAAATCAAACTCAAACTCAAAGTGAAAAACCCATGTTCTTTGTTAATAATAAAAATGTGGTAGGATATGGGGTAACTAATGTCAAATGGGCCAAACATAACCAACCCAGCAATAGTATTAATGTACTTAGTGGCCAACCTAGATAAGACTTTAGGAAATGAACTTATACACCATTGGGGTTGCCACTTGAATTATTCTTTCAAAAGTTCATTGTAGCTAATATGATCACATTTACAAGACAAAATGCTTTGATGAAAATGATCCAAAACTTGAATAGAGAAGATGAATATTGTGCATACCATAAGATCAAAATGAATTCACAATAGATGTATAAGACTCAAAACTTATGTCCAAGATTTGATTTATCATGGTGACATAGGTTTGGAGAAAAATGCGTCCACATCAAACAAACAAAATTTAGGGATATATCAAGACCCCTTCCTAAAACATGAGTAGAGTCATAATAAGAAAATCCATGATAAAACATAAACTAATAATTCCAATCAAACCAAACCAATCATCCTTTTTATTTCATTATTAATAATATTCAACATATGGATAATCATGTTTCTATCATAAAAATCATAGCTCAAGATTGCATTGTCACTACAAGGCACCCAAAATTACTATTCTAAGTGTTTCTTTGCCCACCTTTGAATGTAAGTACAATATTATTAGAAATATTGAGAAAACATCAGCCTAAATTTTTATTAAAGACCTTATCAAGACTTCCATTACCTATAATGATATTTTGTATAAATATTTACAAGAGTTAAAAACTCTAAAAACATTAATTATTTCAACTTCCAAACACTTGTAGTCCTCCAATAATGAAGTGAATTTAAACCATATAGATATTTCCCCCATGGGAACATCACATAATTCTCCATTGTATATTAAAGTCATTATATCCAAACACAAATTAAAAAGGGTGTTTATATAAAATGGGTCTAGCTTGAATATATGTAAATTATGTTTAGTCAAACATTTGGGACATTCAACAACAACACTAAAGCCCAACACCATTACTATAAAGGCTTATGATAATGTAGAGTGACAGTTAGTTATAACCATACATCTTCTTCTTATGGTGGGGAATGTTATTCAAGATAACTTAATCCATTTATTAGATCTTAATTTATATATAACTTCTTGTCATAGATCCACACCATGAATGCCATTCCATCTAACCTCTGCTAGTGTCTGAAGTTTTCCCACCTTGGTATCGAAGTTACCATTCTTGATAATCCTCAACATTTTTAATATTATAAACTATTAGAAAGTTTATTTATTTTCCATTCACTGAAGATACTTATGAACCTAATGAGGAATCACCAACATTATCAAATTACATCCATCCTATTGATATACCCTTTATATCCACCAACCAACCATCTACATCTAAAATTCAACCATCCACATCCAAATCTACATCTCTAGAATCTATATTTACCATTGTGGATGTAGGTATGGGAGAGTATGAAATCCATCATGACCATTATCTAGGAAAAATCCATGTCTCACAATAAACATGCCAAGACCCATTAGGAAGCAAACATAAGTAGTCTAACAATTTGACAACACATATTTTGTTGAAGGAAAATTCATTCCAAAGAACAAGTCAAAGACTCCACTATTAATTGGCTCTATAGTGATGAAATTACCACATGTGTCTAAAATAACTAATAATCCAAATCCAAAGATATCATGTGCCACATTATGAATTATAAAGGCAAAGGCCTACATATCCAAAAATAATGACATGTAGTGCTTGTAATGTCTAAAACAAATAAATATTATTGAGGTATTAGATTTAAAACACATAATGTGAGCTTATATGATTACAATAGTGATTATTCTAAAAAATATAAGGAGTCCTATTTTGATATTAAAACAAGTTCCATATGTAATTGTTATGAATATCTCACAACCACAAACCTTTTCCATGAAACTATAATTTTTGAATCTTGAGCTTAAATATTCATAACTTATAACATGTGACCAAATAAATCCACCCTCATTTGATCACTTTCAAAATGATGAAGAAATTTATGAATTCATGAGAGTCAGAGACCATATTCTAGCAGGAGATCACAAGAAATGCTTTACAATCCATTTGGGAAATTCAAAATAATTTGGGGAGAATGTAAGCTCTAATTATTCACAAAAAAAATCCTTTCCATTAAATCTTATTGTTGGAAATTTTTCCATTGATGTCAAAGGTCTAGCATTGGTGATAAAGGGCCCATTGCATTTAATGGTGTTTTTATTATTCATATCTTGGCTAATGTGTGTTAATATTTATTTAATATTAATGAATATATTTTTAGTTACATATAAGTCAAAATAGGGCCCATAGAGAAGTCAAAGAGTCAAGGGGTAAAGACAAAAGAGGAATGGGACACATTTTCTCATGAAGAGTCATCTTGAGGAATTCCAAGAGTCAGCATGTGAAGATAAAATATGGTATGGCACATTTTTTCATGAAGGGACACTTTGAGGGATACAAAAATTCACAAAGATAAAGACAAAAGAGGAAAGGATGCATTTGATTATGAAGGGTCACCATGTGACTTTTCAAATGCAAGGATACAAAGGGTCATGCAAGTTTGGCACCATTTTCCATGACGATTGAAGGGTCACAAAGGGTGAATGTCAAAAGTCATTTAGAAAGCTATAAATAAAGGCTTGAGAATACATTTGTAATATGCAAAAGAGTGCATGTTTGTCTTTATTTGAGAGGAGAGAAAAGTAGGAGGTATTGTAAAGTTCTTGTTGATGTTGTGGATTGCACCCTTGACAAAAGGCTGAGCTTTTGTCTTCCATGCAACACAATGGAGACTCCCCTCTTAACTGTGGATCTAGAAAAATTGAGGGGAGAATCTCTAGATAAGGGCTAATTGCATTTGATGCATCTCTGAGGTCCTAGATTTTCTACTGCTAATAATGGGGGAGGAAGATATAAGTCTTACTAAAAATAGAAGCTAAACTAAATGGTGATGCACCAAAAATGGTTGATCTACTCATCTTTGACATACACTTTCCACCAAGAACAAGCTAACATACACTTAATTTGATATGAGAAATTCTTCTACATCAGTGAGTCAGGGGTCTGTGGAGATACAGAGAGGAAGAAATACTAGATGCATTCAAAGACACACTATGGTAGCCTATTCACATGCACCTATACTCTACTGTGGACATTTCTGGCTGACTTGCAAGAGAAGAACTCACAATACACTAGACATGATGGAATAATTCTATGAAAGCATAAAAGAAAATGACATAACACAAGACAAAAACATAGACATATGCAAAAATGTAAACTCAAAATGGAGGTAAAAATTCTATGTATTGATCAAGGTAAAATCTTGTAGGGCTTCACCATACAAGCTGAGAGATATATCATTTTTTCAAATGAGAGTTTACAATATATATATAGAAAGAGGAAGCAATGGCACCCTTTTTTACAAGTGGCCCATGCTACATTCAAAATATTAGCAAAATGAAGTCACTGAAAGAACATGCTATGTTAGTTGCCAGTCTTGACTTTGTCACTCAAACATTATTGTGAAAGCATGGGTTGTGCCTCTTTGTTTGCAAACAAGACTGATCCTTCAAGACATTCACATGGTTTGTTTGCTCATCAATGTAAAGTGTGAAAGAAAATGGTGTGTCTTCACTGTTCATGTTCCTTGATGACCAGTTGGTGGAGACTGTTTCAACTACTGGCATAACTCCCCTACCAGTGCCTCCCTTTTGCCACTTGGGTTATTTTGTCCATATCTCATTATTTTGTCTCTTCCTAGCTTTGTCCTTTGTCATCCCTTGGCTCCTTCTAGCAATCTAAGCCCTTTGGCACCTTTGAATTCCTTTAGGTTCTCGATTAAGCATTTAAAGATCAAAGGCTATTTCATTACCGTAATATTGACATTTACACTCCCATCACCATTTGGTCAATTCCTTCGACTTTCCTTCCTTTGGCCTTTTCTTTGTTTAGGTCTCTGTTGTTGAACCCTCTAATTGAACTTGAACCATTTTTTAGAGTTCAATGGTTCAACACTTTATGTTCTACAAGGAGTCACATTCATTCGATTCCCTTGTGAATTAGATGTATCATTGAAATGACCGCTTGAACCAACCCATTGAACTAACTCATTGAACCAAACACTTTAAACCAAATATTGAACTAATTTCTTGAACCAACCAATTGAACCTTTCGATTAAACCAACTGATTGAACCTTTCGATTGAACCAACTGATTGAACCTTCCAATTGAACCAACTGATTAAACCAACTAATTGAACCTTCTGATTGAACTAACTAATTGAACCTTGTTAAGTTCAAAGTTTAAAGCTCTTGGAAAGATCATGTCTTTGAACCCTGATGTTGAACCACTTTTTACAACCTTAAGGAAAAGTGTCTTAAACATTTTCAATCTCTTTCCTTGTGAATTTATTCTAACAAAATGTCTAAAGAAGCTTTGTAAAAGCCTTGAATTCTTTGAATGGGTTCATCCTTTTGCTAAAAGACTTATGCAAACCAAATTTGAACTAGCTCAGAACATTGAGAGGAAGAAAGAGAATGATTTTGGCCTGTAGGACCAAAATAGTCAACAAATTGGTGATTCTTAGGGGAAGCATGCCTGATATGCTTAAAAAACTAGTAGCCTCAAAGTTCATTGGGCATGGAGTCAGAATGCAGATTAAAAAAGTTAGAAACAGCCTTGAGATATCCAAGAATCATGAAGGTTTTACCCCAAAATGAAATGAAACACACACAAGATTAAGAAAACTACCAACATGTGCAAAATCACTTAAGGAAAATAGGAAAAGAAAATTGAAAGCAAACTACTATGTACAACTAACTAGGTATATTTTCCTCCCTCTTGGATCAAAGGGGAAACTTCTTAAGTCTCCCTCATGGTAAGAAAACTTATGGTGCCATATAAGTGGCTAGATAGAATGGAGATTTGGTGACTTGCTCTTCTTGCCTGACACCTTGATTGGCTCATATCTTAGTGAATCAGGGGCAAACATGCTTCCAACATATATGTATTCATCTTGTTCTTGGAAGCTTGCCTCTTGCTGGTTCTTCATGCTAGTGTGTTTCATCACAAAATCAATGGCTGCTAGCTCATCACCATAAGCCCTTTGATATGCATAGTGGACTGACTTGTCCCCTTCTACTTCATTGAAAACCCCATCAAATTGATCCCCTGCTTCATCATGGCTTAATTAAAGAAGGGTGACTATTGTGATGTCTACAATGATATCACAGACTAAATGTTCATCCCATAGAACATCACCTTCTTGTTTAAGGCTCTCTTCTTCAAAGCTTTCCTCAAGATAGACAAGCCTCTCCTTTTCCTGCTCAAAGACTAGAGTCTCTAGCTGTTCAAAGACATCCTCTTAATTCTCCTCCAACTCCAGTTCCTTGGTGTGGTCATTTTCTTCATCAAAGTGACAAGGAAGTTCATCAAAAAAGGGGGAAGAGAGCTCACCATGCTTACTTTCCTCTTCATATTGTTAGAACATCCACATGTATGCATAACCTGTGTCCTTTCCATTATTGATGATGTCTTCAAAAAGAGCATCCATGATGATTTCATCTTCATTATCACTCATGATAGCCTCTTGGGTAGCTATAAATTGGATCCTCTCTTCTTCACTTACCTCCTGCAAAATAGGTTCCTCCTTGAGAAGGGATGAAGTAGAAGGCTAATGGTTGAACTCATGTGGAAGAGGAGGTAGTCCTTGAGCTAGAATAAAATGATTCTCCTCCTTCAATTTGGCTAGCACTTTATCTATATCAGATGTGGATTGATAGCTCTCTTGGATGAGTGTATATGGGGTGTGTTCAGATGTAGGATCTTCTACTTGGCCTGAACCATCCATCACACTTTGGTTGAGGAACCTCAATCTAGACTCTAGTTCTAAAATTTACTTGGATTTATTCTCTTGAAAGATTCTTTATTGGAGGTCACAAGCATTATCATGATGAGTATGAGTAGATTCATATTCTTCAAGGTTTTGAGAAAAACCTTTCTCCTCCTTCTTTCTACCCCATGATTCCATTATTTGCTTCCAGCTCATGACCTTGGGATTAGAAATTTTCCCTTGTGAATAGGCAGTAACTTTATCCTCTTCAAGGTCCTGAGTTGGTTCATGGTATTCCCTCTTCCAACTTGGAATCTTGACATCATGTTGAAAGACTTGAAGAGGTTGAGGAAGACTAGGAAGAGACTGTTGATGTACATGAAGAGTTTCTAAAAGAGAGATGTGTTGGTTCATGGTATTCCCTTCAAAAGAGTATTCACAATATAAGGAATTGAGAAGGTTCATCTCCATGAGGGGTTACTCTAATGCCCTTTGATGTTTGAAATCTAGGTGCAAGGGATTAAGAGTAGGATTGGTTACTACATCAGATAAGCTAGAATGAGCGCGTGTTAATTGGTAGAAAGGATTTGGTGCACAAGAGGGGGTTTTATTTAGAACAAGAAGGGGCTACATTAGAATGGGAGAAGGCACACAAGGATAATTGCCTTTAATGGATGGATTCTTCTATTTTTCCACCTCCTCCTTCATGGATTGCAAGGCTTGAGCTTGCCTGAACAAACACTCCTTTTTATACATAAGTTCTTGTTGATATTTATACCCCTCATCCAATATATCTATCTCCATCACTTGCTTCTCAAAATTTAGTGTTACTTCCTTTAAACTAGGTAAATGGAAACTAGGAGAGCTATTTGAGGTGATTCCATGAACAACTTAAGTTTGATCAAAGTTATATGAAGGAAAACAAGGTCCATGCTTTTGAGCAATGGAATTACACATACCAAAATATGATTTGCTGATGGCACTAAGACTGCTTAATCAACTAATTCAACTAAGAGTCACCATTGGTCTTGATGAAAAAGCCTCCAAAGGTTGGTTGGTTGAAGAACACACCAAAACTCTTCAAATATTTGGATAAAAAACTAGTTTGTCCCACTGGGCATGCCAAAAACTATTCACACTTTGGATTGCACCCTTGATAGAAGGTTGAGCTTCTATCTTCCATGCATCACAATGGAGACTCCCTTCTTTCTTGTGGGTCTGGTAAAATTGAGGGGAGAATCTCTAGATAAGGGCTAGCTCCCTTTGATGCATATCTGAGGTCCTAGATTTTCTACTGCTAACAATGGGGGGGGGGAAGAGATAAGGCTTACTAAAATTAGAACCTAAACTAAATGGTGGTGTACCAAAAATGGATGATTTACTCAGCTTTGACATACACATTCCACCAAGAAAAACTTGACATACACTTCATTTGATACAAGAAATGCTTCTGCATCAATGAGACAGGGGTTCGTGGAGATAAAGAGAGGAAGAAATACCAGAGGCATTCTAAGACACACTATGGCAGCCTATTCACATGCACCTATACTCTGTTGTGGACACTTTTGGCTGACTTGCAAGAGAAGAACTCACAATACACTAGACAGGCTGGAATCATTCTATGAAAGCATAAACTAAAATGACATAACACATGACAAAAACATAGACATATGTAAAAGTGTAAACTCAAAATGGAGGTAAAAATGCTATGTATTGATTCAAGGTAAAATCCTGTAGGGCTTCACCATACAAGCTGAGAGATATATCCTTTTTTCAAATGAGAGTTTACTATATATATATATATATAGAAGAAGTAATGGCACCCTTTTTTACAAGTGGCCCATGTTACATTCAAAATATTAGGAAAAGGAAGTTGCTGAAAGAACATGTTATGTCAATTGCTAGTCTTGACTTTATCATTCCAACATTATTGTGAAAGCATGGGCTGTACCTCTTTGTATGTAAATAAGACTACTCCTTCAAGACATTCACATGGTTTGTCTGCTCATCAATGCAAAGTGTGGAAGAAATCAATGCATCTTCACTATTCACATTCCTTGATGACCACTTAGCAAAGACTATTTAAACTGTTGGCATAACTCCTTTGCTAGCAACTCCCTTTTTTTACTTGGGTTGTTTTATCGATATCTTATTATTTTTTCTCTTCCTAGCTTTGTCCTTTGCCATCCTTGGCTCCTTCTGCAATCTGAGCCCTTTGGCTTGAAGGCCTTTGAATTCTTTCTTATTCACACTTAAGCATTTAAATATCAATGACTATTTCATTGCCATAAGATTGACATTCATGCAGCCATTACCATTTGGTCAATTCCTTCATATTTCCTTCTTTTAGGCTTTTCTTTGTTCAGGTCTTTATTGTTCAACCCTCTGATTGAACTTGAACCATTTTTTAAGAGTTCAATGGTTCAATGGTTCAATACTTTGTGTTCTACAAGGAGTCACATTTGTTTGATTCCCTTGTGAATTAGATGTATCATTGAAATGACCACTTGAACCAACCCGTTGAACCAACTCATTAAACCAAACACTTTGAACCAAAGATTGAACCAATTGATTAAACCTTCCAATTGAACGAATTGATTGAACCTTCTGATTAAACCAATTAATTAAAGCTTCCAATTGAGCCAACTAATTAAACCATCTAATTGAACCTTCTGATTGAACCAACTAATTAAACCTTGTTAAGTTCAAAGTTTAAAGCTCTTGGAAAGATCATGTCATTGAACCCTGATGTCGAACCACTTTTTCCAACCTTAAGGAAAAGTGTCTTGAACATTTTTTGTCTCTTTATTTGTGAATTTCTTCTAAAAAAATGTCTAAATAAGCTTTGTAAAAGCCTTGCATTCTTTGAATGGGTTCATCCTTTTGCTGAAATACTTGTGCGAACCAAATTTGAATTGGCTCAGAATAACGAGGGGAAGAAAGAGATTGATTTTGGCCTGTAGGACCAAAATGGTCAACAGTTCTATCATTTTTTGAGTAAGCAACTGTTTCTAACTCATTTTTCCTATTTACATCTATAATAAATAAGAAACTAAAGATAAATGGTCAAGGGTTAGATGATAACCGATTTAAGTTACACACCATATCTAGATGATTGAAGGAGCTCCTCTTTGGCTGTGGAAGATGACACCTATAGATAAGAAAGAATTAAACAAAGAAAATGTTAGATAGATATATGGTGGACTGCCAAGCAAAGCTCGACCCTAGAAGTGCAAAGACTTCCTTTAGGGATGACAGTCCACTTATTTGACAAAAGAGTGTTGCTAGAAAGAGAGATAATGAAAGGCTAAAGAAGAGAAATAAATAATGCATACCTGATTCCTACAATCTACCTCTCACAGTCGCTGACGGTGGTTAGTCTACCATCATCAGTTGGTTAATGTTGTCTATGTCAGTTAGGCTGTCGACATTGGTAGGGGCAATGGGCCTTGATGCTGATGTCAGTAGGGCCAATGGGCCTTGGACGGGTTTCAGGGTATGTCTGTGGTCAACAGAATGGTCTGGGAGATTCAAAAGGGTTGTGCAGGGATGTAAGACAATGGATAGAGTCTTAGGAAGAACAAAGGTAGGGGACAAGTTGTCAAAATGGGTTAGGATAAAAGAAAGACTTTTTAGCCTCTCCAAGAAGAAAGCTGGATTTGGTCTCAATAGTACTCAGAAATAGCCAATGGACTAATTACCAATGCACTCTAAAAATACTAAAATATAAACTAGAAGAATACTTAGCTCTTGGTGGAGAACCAGAACTGTAGAAGACTTGTTCTTGTTATGGCTGATGTAGGAGACTTCATACAACCTTCTAATCCAATGTCTGGAGTGAATTTTGCAAAGTTTCTTAGCCTGGAGAGTGATGATAGAATGCTGATGCCTCATCCTAAAGCCTGCCTTTTATATGCAAAGAGTCGAGGAGCAAGAGAATTCAGATTTAGGGAGCAAGAGAATTCACATTCGAGCTAAGAGAATTTGCATTCAGGCTATCCAACCGAGGTTAGAATTTAGTTTTAAGCAACTGACATCAGCGATTCCATCGGCGTCAGTCGACTGTTGACCAACATCGGTGGCTAGGGAATGGGTAAAAAGGCTATTTTTAGCCTTTTACCTGTTCCTCCATCTGCCAAGTTCAGTTGTCATTGGTGAACGGTCTAAAGGTGGATTTATTAGGCATGGGGGTTAGTGGGAGAGTTGAAATAGGTCTTAGGTAATTATGATTAGTCATAGGGTGATAAATGGTCTAAGGTTGAGGAATCCAAGGTGAGGTGCCTAAAGGGGATGATTAACTTAAAATAATTATTTTAAATTAATAAAATATAGGTTAGGCATGTTAAAGTTAGAAAGGGACCAAGGGGGGTTGACACTATTTTGGTGTCTACATTTGCCCCTTTTTGTCTTATTGGTTGTTCTGACAAACTGCAAGACAAAAAAAGGAGTAAGTTGCCCCAGGTATGGAATGAGGTGTAGGTTGCCCCAAGTATGGGATGAGGTATTCCCCCTCAAAGTGGGAGTCGAGGGAAGGTAACTTGATATCAGGTGCTGATTTGATAGGTAGTGGATGGATATGGTGAAGTTTGAGTATGAATGTTGCAATAGTTGAGATTGCGTGCATATCACTTCACGTGATAAGTAGGTCAAATTATCGCAGTCAAGGTCGAGGAGTGCTAAAATTAAAGTAACTAGTCCCCAACATTTAGTCATAGTTGATTAGGTTAATCGATCAAAGCTATAGCTCCAATGGTCGTTGTGTTCCAAGTATCCTAGGTTTAGGAAGTGCTCTTGAAAAACATGAAAATGTCACAAGTAGTGGGGATCAACTTGGGCATGATCCGATACTTGTGAGGGTCATAATGTGAGGTGTAGACAATTTTCTAACTATTCGTGAGGTAGCATATATGCAATCAAAACAACTAAGGCAAAGTTGTCTTGGAAGTGGTCTTGGTCTGAGGAGATAGTCACAATCTCTAAGGTCATTGGTTGAGTCGGGTTGAGATATAAGTGATCTCAAGGGTTGTGTGTTATAGTCAGGAAAATTTATGTGATCTTTGATGTGCCCCATGAGAAGTTTAGGTAACTCATTCAATGTTAGGACTAGTTGTTTGGTCATGAGTTTGGGTTGGTATAGATAGTTGGTCCATTAGATGGATGAATGAAGGAATGGCCGAGATAACCTCAAAAGACCTCATGTCAACTGAGTGTTGCCTACATAGCCCCTATTTGAAGGGCCTCAAGCCAATGTAATTCTCCCCAAAAGGGAGGAAGGGTCAAAGAGGTCGATAATTGGTTTGGTCATGTGAATGGTTTAGCACTTCCCATATGTCTAATGGTACTTGTTTGAAATGATGAGTATATGATGATGTTACAGCCTTTTCCATATTATGTGATGGTGTACTCTGTAACATAGGTTATGTGGTTTTTCATCCCTAGCAAGTTTCCATATTAGTGATGGATGTATGCTAAAAATGAAATGAGTTTATTTATACTTCAGCACTATTTGTATTGGTGATGATATATGCTTGACATAAATTGTGTTTGGTTGTTAGTTTCCATGTGTATTGTTTTCCATAGAAACTAGTGTGAATAGGCTATGATAATTTACATAACACAAATTGATATTTGTTTTAAAAAAATCATGAGGTTATGCTAATGGTTAGAAAATGTTTTGGTTTGGTTTGGTTTGGGTTGGTTTGGTTAGAAAATGATTTAGTTGAGTTTGGATTGGTTGTATGTGACCAAAGTGTGTAAGAAGTGAAAGGCATGTTGCTCTTTCATTGACAAGGACAATAATGATAGCATAGATAGGTTATTGAAAACAAAAACCCCATTCATGCATTACGTCATTGACCATTGTTTGTGTTAGTGAAGTATTCAAATCACTTGATGTTAAGTGAGCTCAAAATCCCTTGGGTATGTTGGGGTAATAGGTTTGATTATGTGAGATGTGAGGATAGCAAAACCTTTTTTAGCAAGGATAACTTTGCCCCTTTTATAGGTGACCCTGAGAATGACTATAGGCAAGTCCATGACTTAATATTTTGTCAGTCACTTTTTTTTTAGTAGACTGATCAATGCGGGAAGTTTACGTGGGGATGTTATTTTGTTTTGTGGTCATATGTGAAACTGATCAATGTGGGAAGCTTCTGAGAGAGTGTTGTTTGGAGAAAAATTTGGGTATATCCATACTTCGAGGGAGTGGTATATATTCTACTTTGTATGGTTGAATGTCTTTGAATAGCTGTCCTTCAAGGGAGCAATCTATTAATTACAGCAATGATGCAGCTATCCTTCAAGGGACTAGTCTACATTTATAGTTTTATGACCTTTGAATAGGCATCCCAATTTTATATGTTTTGTTTTTGACTAAAGTTTTAGTCATGGACTTGACTATAGAGGTTTATGGGTTTCCCTTTTAGTAGGACAAAGCATGAATGCAAAAAGGATTAACTAATGTTTATGGGGAAAAAAGGTTAAAAGGAATAGAAATGAGGATGACAGGGGTTGCTCAAGGGATGAGCTCAAGTTAAATGTCAAGTGAGTGATTACTTGATTAATAGTAGAATGGTCACAGATGTAAGGCATTAAGGGGCTCAGGTTCTAGCTAGCCTTCAAGAGAAGATAGATGATAAGTCCCTGATCCATACTTATGTGTTATGATATAAGGTCCGAGCCAATTAGGAGCAAACTTGCCTCATTTGTTTCGTTCCATATTGGTCACATGTTGGTTTTCTTTGAGGATGAGATCTCCGATGTTGAAATCTCGCTCTCTTAGATTTTTGTTATAGGCACGATTGATGCAGTTTTGGTAAATGTGGAGATGATTAAGGGTAGCAAGACAACGTTCATCGAGTAACTCAAGTTGAGCTAACTGATCTTGATGAAAGTCATCATTAGAAAGTATGTCATGCAAAGAGATGCATAGAGAAGGTATTTGTACTTTAAGAGGCAAGACGACCTTAGTTCCATACACCAAAGAGAAAGGTGTAGCACCCGTAGGGGTTCAGATGCTAGTGCGGTAGGCCCACAAAGTGAAGGGAATGTGAATGTGCCAATCCCTTCCAGTGTCATTGACCACCTTCATGAGGATTTTGGTTAAGATTTTGTTAGAAGCCTCTACCTATCCATTGGCTTGTGGGTAATAAGGTGAGGAGAAGCTGAGTTTGATGCCAAAAGAGTCGCAAAGTTTTTAAACGATTTTGTTTTTGAAATATTTGCCATTATCAGTGATGATTTTGTGGGGAACACCAAAATGACAGATGATATGTTGGTTGATGAAGTCGATGATTTTGTCAGCTTTAGTGGAGATGAGGGGAATAGCTTCCACCCATTTAGTGAAATATTCGGTCACAGTGATAATGGACTGATGTCAGAGAGATGAATGAGGGTTAATCTCTCCAATTAGATATAAGCCCCATTGTGAAAAGGGCCAGAAATCCCTAGTAACTTGTAAGGCATGGCCAGGGACGTGAAGTAAGTTAGTGTGTTGTTGGCATTTGATACAACACTAAACATAGTCACTACAATCTTGGTGAAGAGTGGGCCAATAATAGCCTAGGCGAAGGATGCATTTTTCAACTGAGTTACCACTGAAGTGTCCTCCACAAATCCCATCATGAACTTGTTTAATGGCATGAGATGTTTAAGTGGAGGTTAGACATTGAAGAAGGAGGCCATCAAAACCTCTTTTGTAGATAAGACCCCCTAACATGGTATATCGAGTAGTACTCTTAATAAAATCTCATCGTGCATTGCTAGAGAGATTAGGAGGAATGATAAAAAAAGTTAAGTAGTCAACAAGTTGTTTACACCAAACATCGTGTGGACTAGAGTCGATATTGTCAACAAAGTTGATGTGAGTGGAAATATATGAAGGCAATGCCAAATGATGTACCGTAACATATATTTTTGATGAAGATGATGAGGATGGGATATGTGAGGCTAGAGAGGCCATAGAGTCAACAAACTTATTCATAGAATGAGGAACAATTTGCAAGAGATAATAGTCGAAGGATTCTAGCAAGGTGTCAACACGGTGTTTATATCTTTGCAAAACTTCATTTTTATAAAGATATGAATCATTGATTTGATTGATGACTCGTTGCGAGTCGCCAAAGATGTTGAGTGTCTTGATGTCTAAAAAAAGGTCAGTTTGAAGTCCCAAAATTAAGGCTTTATATTCAGCCATGTTATTAGTGCAATCGAAGTCAAGTTTAAAAGAGAGATGTATGGGCTCACCCTTGTGAGGAATGAGAATTACCCCCACACCTCCATCGAGTTGACATTTGGATCTGTCAAAGAACATTGTCATTTGATAGAATATTTCATCAATGGAAAGTGTGTTGATAGATTCGTTAGGGAATTCATAGTGAGAGGGTTACTTGTCAGGTAGAGGGGCATCTGCTAGTTGGTCAGTGATTATTTGCCCCTTTATAGATTTTTGTTGGATGAATTCCAAATCAAACTCAGCAAGAAGCATGAGCCAATGAGCCATATGTTGGTTTTGGTATGGCTTGGAATGCATGTATTTGAGAGGGTCGGTATGAGTGATGATGTAAGTTTTGTGATTGAGGAGATAATGACAAAGTTTGGAGGTGGAAAAAACTAATGCCAAGAAAAGTTTTTTGGTATGAGTATACTGAGTTTCATAGTCAATGAGTGTTTGGATTATATAATAAACTACCAACTCCGGATGTTGTTCATCTCGATGCGCAATCTTGACACCTAAAGAATGATTTGTTGCTGAGATGTAGAGATAGAAAGGTTGGTCGTCTTTAGGTGGAATAAGGACTAGTGGGGAGACAAGATAACGTTTAAGAGCCTCAAAATCCTCTTGGAAATTCTTATCCCAATTAAAGGAGATGTCCTTATTGAGGAGGTGATGAAAGGGTTGACATCGATCAGAAAGCTGCGAGATGAAGCGATGAATAGATTGAAGCTTCCCTTGCAGGCTATGAAGTTGTTTTAGATTGGTAGGTGGTGGCATCTCGAGTATAGCTCAAATATTAGTAGGATCAATCTCAATGCCATGAAGAGAAATGATGAAGCCCAAAAGCTTCCCTGAGAGAACCCCAAAGATGCATTTATTGGGGTTAAGGTGAACATTGTATTGGAAGAGGTGAGTGAATATGATTTTGAGAATAGTTAAATGGTCACGGTAGAGTTTAGATTTCCCTAGTAGGTCATCCACATAGTCCTCCATGATTTTGTGGAGGAGATCATGAAAGATGTAGGTCATGGCGCATTGATATGTGGCACCTACATTTTTAAGACCAAAAGGCCTGACCCTATAACAAAATGTCCCCCATGGGGTGATGAAGGTGGTTTTATGTTGATCTTCTAGTGCAATCAAGATTTGATTATATCCTAAAAACCCATCCATGAGTGATAGCATCTCATGACCAGCCAGAAGATCAACAATTTGGTTGATGTTAGGTAAAGGAAAGTCATCTTTTGGGCAAGCCAGGTTAAGGTCACGATAGTCAATACAGATTCAGATCCCCCTAGTTGCTTTGGTGATAGGGACAATATTTGACACCCATTACAGATAATCAATGGGTCGGATAAAGGAGACAGAGAGAATACACTAAAGCTCCTCTTTGACAAGGAGTGCAACTCAAGGATGCATCTTGTGAAGCTTTTGCCTAACAGGCTTAGCTTCTGGGTTTGTGATAATGTTATGAATGACAATGTTAGGGTCGATGTCAGGCATATCTCTATAGGTCCAAGCAAAGGCTTTGCTATGATCTGTAAGCAATTTGGTATCATCGATTTATTCTTGGGCATCCAAAGATTGACCGATCTTTAAAATATGAGGAATATCAGAAGATGGGAAATTAATGTCAATGGTCAATTCATTTAACATAACCTGCATTTTCAAAGGAAGTGATCATTGAATGAAAGAGTCGTTTGCACCCATGTAGGTGAGAATGGCATCATCGTCTACGCATTAGATAGTGTTGATGGTAGTAGATTCATCGTCTATCATGTTTGGATAAATGAGAGGGAGAGACCTAGATACCCCACCTAGTTGATAGGTTAGGGGTTCCAAGCGAATGGTGTTTATGTAAAAAAAACTAGGAGGGATGGAAACCATTGACTTCATAGGTGAAGATGGGGGAATAGGTGAGTTTAGAGGTGATTGTTCTATGATAGGTTTGGGGTGAGGGTTTTTAGAAGTTTTAGTAGGTTCTTCAAAACCCAGGCCATGTCGCTTCTTGGCATTCTTTATGGCCTCATCATTTGGTGGTTCGATGGGCTGGTGGGAGCCTTATTCGTAGCGCCCAAAGCCAAAGCCCTTCCATGCACACCTACAAAGATAGGTATGATCAAAGTTTGGGTTGCCAAGAAAATATAAGTCAAACGTAAATAGTTGGGGTGATGAAAGAGGATTCCCATCAGTGGGAGCTTGATTTAGCCCTCCATAGATGAGATTTGTTTAAAGATTGGGAGGATCATAAGGGATGACCATTCTGATGCGGTGGACATAGTTGGGATTGTGATGAAGTTGTCCATACTCTTGAGGAGTTTGAAAAATGTCCAAGGTGAGTAAACGATACTCCCCAAGTGAAAGATGTTGGAAGGTATCTTCCATAGGGTCTTTCGTTGTCACTTGAGGGGGTGGTGTAGGTGTAACTGCTGTCTGTATACTTGTTAAAGCTTTCACAGGTGGAGGTGGTGTTTGGGTCAATGTTTTTAAAGGAATGAGAACATCATTGGGTTGATAAGTTGTGTTGCATGTCTTGAAAGGGGAGGGGTCTATGGGAATGACATGGACTTGACCGTCGTGTTCAAATTTGACATAACGGTGTAATGTAGAAGGGACACAAGCCATGGCACAGATCTAAGGTTGTCTTAATAACATGTTGTATTGGAACTCCCCTTTGATGATGTAGAAGAGTTCTGGGACTGTTCGTGGGCTGACATGAATATGTAAGACAATGGTGCCAATGGTAGTGGTAGTGGAGTCGTTGAAAGATCAAAGAATTGTGTTAGTCTTTGACATACAATTTTTTGAAAGGGCTAATTGGTCATAGGCATGGGTGGAAATGATATTGATGCTGGCACCCCCATCAATCATAATTCATTTAACATGAGTTCAATCAACATAGGCTATGATGAAAAGGGCAACATCTTGATCTTCCAAGTTGGAGGTAGGAATTTCAGAATCACTAAAGGTAATAGAGGCGATAGTGGGTAATGATTGGACTAAGGCAGCTAGTGGTTGGGGGTCCTCAGGTTGGACCTCCGCTACCTATAAAGCTTTGATTAAAGCTTGACGATGTTGTGGAGAGCTTTGAATGAGGTCATATAAAGTCATCTTCATAGGAGTTAGGTGAATTTGTTTCACCATAGAATCATGGATTGCCTCTGAAGAAGTTGGTTGGGATGTACCCAAGATAGAAATCTTGGGTTTTGGTGGTTGAGAAAGTTTGACAAATGGGTAGGTCCAAGGAATAGCAACCTACTCTTTTGATTTATCCTTTAAAGTTTGTGACCTAGTGGTCACATTGATGGTGTTAATCTCGAATAAAGGGGATGAAGGAGATAAAGGGACCATAGTCTGATGATGGGATCCCGATGAAGATGAAGAGGTTTGAGAGATATGAGACAGTGTTGGAGATTTGTTGACAGTATCCTCAACAAGGAGGGTGTCTTTTTCCAAGTAATGGTGAATGACAACCTTAAGGTCACAACATTTTTTAGTGTCATGCCCAAGTGAGCGATGATATAGGCAGATTTTAGTGTCATCAAACCAAGACGATTTTGGTCTGAGAGGTTGAAATGGTTTAATAGGTGGGAGAGTGATGCTAGAAGGTTGAAAAAGTTGGTGTAGTATCTAAGCATATGAACCCACTAATGGGTCCGTGGTTGTTGATGCACTAGGTATTGATGACTTTTGTTTTGGAGTTGTTGAGGGAGATTTCCATACCACCTTTTGGGTTGGTGGTGTGGCCACTCATGTAGACGACACTTTCTTTGTGAGGGGTGCTAAATTTTTTAGAGGAGGTATGTTTTTGGTAGGTAAAGAAAGTAATGGAGGCAACTTATTTTTGTTAGGTGTTAGAGTAGAGAGCACTCTTATTAAGGTAGAAGGATGAGGGCCCAAAATAGAGGGCAATGGTGATGGTGGGGGAGGAGTTCTCTGACATGTTTTAGTAGCCTTCTTTAATATGGTATGAAGACCACTATTATGGGAGGAAAGATTCAAATTGACCTTCATTTGTGGGTGAGTGAGGTTCGATATGGGACGAACACCAAGGAATTTAACTGGTTTCAGTATAGTGGAAGTTTGTGAGGGTTTAGGTTCAGATGTAGATGGTTGAGCTTCTAAAGATTTAGAAGTAGAAGCTTCATTCTCGTTGGAGACTTTGGGAGATTTTGTCAAAGGAGGGTCATCAGTACGAGATAAGATGGGATGTGTAAGATAAGGAGCTTTGAGTCACTCCCATAATGCCTCATGTTCTAAGTTCCTCAAATGGAGAAATCCTAAGTTTTTAGCTAGTCGAGAGAATGGTTTAGAAGCTGTTGTGCTAGGCTTTATAATTAGTTTTTCAGAAGATTTGGGTGGTTGTGAGAGTGGGAATGTGTTAGATGCAGAAATCTCAACCAAAGGTGAGAGAGAGCCATTATTGGATCCTCTTCAATTGAAATAGGTGAAGAGATAAGTTCTTCTCTCGGTGGAGATGGAATTGGACAATGTGACTCCTCAAGAGGATAGAGGGTAGGGATGATTGTACCTTCTACTTGCGATTGAAGAGCAGGAAAGGTATGGTCTTCCATTGGTAGTAGGAAGGATGAAGGTGGGGCTAGTGGCATTGGTATAGTTAAAGCATCCTCAAATATAAGAGGGGTAGATAGAGGACTATTATGAGAAGAAGGCTCTTCTTCTTGTGGTGGAGGGATAGGTTGACTAACCTCTTCAGTTTGTGGAAGAGGTTGGTTAGGGATAAAAGGTGAAACCATATCTACCGTGCATATATTATGCTCTTGGGGTCTTTAGCTATGGTTTGAATGTTATTTTGACTAGGGGGATGGTTATGGAAAGGTTGTCTAAAGATGTCTATGTTTGGTTAGGTGGCACGTTTGGGTTATCCAAGACAAGATCACCTTTATCTAACATGTCCTGAATGACATTCTTGAGGGTTTTACAATTGTCTGTGTCATGGCCTTTGACACGGTGATAATTACAAAAGTCATTCTCCCTATACCATGTAGGGATGGCATGTGAGGGATCAAATTGAGGTGGTGGTTGAATTTGGGGGAGGTTGAGGACTCCCTATTTGACTAGTTTATCCAACACGGATGTGTATGATTCTCCTATTGGAGTATATTGACATTGTACATATCATTATTGGAATTGTCATGTGATGTATTCTAATGTTGAAGGTTGAGGTTGGTTGGTTGTTGTTGAAGATGATGGTCTAACGACCACAGCATTTGCCGCTCCTTTGGACTTGGAGTGGGAAAAAAAAGACGGTTTGGAAGAAGAAAGATCATTGGATTTTACGTTGTTATTTTTACTATGCAGTTTGACTTTATCTTCTTCGATAGCATGGAGTTCAAGCTTCCTAGCCATGGTGAAAGCTTTGTCAAATGTGTGGAATGTTTGGACCTGCAAAGTATATGAGATGTGTTTGGCACATGCTTGTGAAAAGAGCTCAATGAGCTCAGGTTGAGGTAATGAAAAGGAGAGTTCGTTGATCAAACCTCTCCAACGAGCAACAAAATCAGCTATTGACTCATCATCAAATTGTTTAATAGAATATAGGTCTATGATGGAGACCTTATTAGTGATGTTGACTGAAAAGTGGTCAAGGAATAATTGGGCGAGTTGAGTGAAGGTAAATAGAGAGTGACTAGTAATAGAACTATACCAATTCAGGGCAGCACTAGAAAGTGACATGGGAAATGTGCATAGTAATAATGCATCATCATGTGCTATAAGGTAACAAGCGTGTCTGAACGCTCATAGATGTTGTTGTGGGTCTTCTTTACTCTGAAAATGAGTAAATTTTGGGAGTTCCCACTGACTAGGATATGGTCGAATAGGGACCGAAGGATGGATAGGTTCATTACAAATTTGTTCATATGAAAGGACATTCTTTGATCCTGAAATAGATGTCTCAAGGTTGGACATATTATCCATTAGCATCTTGATTAGATCGGCTGATGGATTGGCAGGAGGGGCACCCCCTAGATTGTAAGGTATTTGGAAGGTGTTAGGTGGAGCATATGACATAGTTGGTTGCTCTTGTATAGGTGCAACATATTGGTAACTAGTCATAGGAACTGATGTTAAAGTCAAGGGTGGTTGTGTCATAAAGCTAGAAGGCACAACTTGGCTTGATGTCACCAAAGTTGGTTGGATGGTGGCAACACTAGCCAAATTATAAGTAGTCACTCTTGTATTTATGGGTGCAAGAGTAGGTGGGATGGAGATAATTAAGTTCTGGAATGGTGTAAAACTTTGTTGAATGGTTTGTGGTTAAGGGGGTATAGAAACCCTGATGGAGGTAGGTCTAAAAACAAAAGGAGAGGCCACACTTTGAAGATTGGTCATGGTCGGGTTGTTAGTTGAGGCAATGGCCTAGGTGACCATGGGTTGGGTTACAGAGGCTGTTGATATGATTGCCATTTCAACTAAGGAAGTTGGCATCCCATAAACTGGGTTGCCTGAAGGATCTCGCATTTGACTTCTCATGAGATAGTGCTGAAGAGCCTTGACATTGAGGTCAAGGAACCTTTCAAAGTTTTGGTCCCCTTCGAGAATAATATGGGGTTGAGTTGGGGTTGGTTGGATAGGAGTACGTTCAGTTTCTGAATTATACTCCATTTGGAGACTTGATATAGAAGGTGAAGGTGGGTGTGGTTGTTGCCTTACATGGTCAACAAGAGTTTTTATTTGACTATGTGTCAAAACCATTTAAGGCAAAATAGATTCAGGTTCTAAATATTGTATGTTTTAGCCTCAAAAACCAGAATTTGTTTTTAACAACAAAAAGGTTAGGTTTTTAGCTTGCTGTTTGAGAAAAATCTTTTTGACAGTGATCGACGTCAGTAGAAAAACTGATGTCAGTGAAGTAAGTTGCCGATGTCAGTCAGATAACCGATGTTAGTGAAGATCAGTTGCTGACATTAGTGGAAAAATTGATGTTAGTTACTGTGTATTTCCAGAAACTCAAAAAATTGAAAGTTTTTGGAAGAAAGAAGAAAGTTCTGAGTTGTTTTTGGAGCTCAAAATAATGCATCCTTACCAGCTCAAAAAACTAGATAAAAGTAGAAAAATAGATGATGGCAAGTAATCTCTAAACGTTAAATTCCTAAGAATAAATTTTAGAGTCGTGTTGTCTTGTGCCTTAGAAGAGTGTGTTTGGGAAGTTGGGATTTTAGAACGGGTCCTAAAAGAGGCAGTCTAAGGTTGGTTTTGGGTTATGTTTTGGTGCTCAAAAGTCTTTGTTAGGTTCTATACGTGGCTTGGTGCTAGAGGCTTGCTCCCCTCACTTCATGAGCCCAGAGTCAAGTTGGGTCACTTAGCCAATATATACTTCCCCTAGAGTTTATACTCTGCTAGAGAACAGAGTGGGTTCTCCCCTTGGTAGTGAAGTCCAAGTAGGATTACCAGGAAGGGTAAGGTATCCACTAAGTGATGAAAGCCTAGTCATACCTTGTCTCAAATATGTTTAGATTTTTAGTTTGATGTTCTTGTGGTCTGGATGTGTAACATATGTGCACTATGATTTATTCATAATGCGCTTTTAATTACTAGATGAGCTAAAAATGCATTCAAGTAGGAATGAGATGCAATATATTTTTAACCCAAATTGAAATGTTTTTTTTAGATGCAAACAAGTGGGGAAAAGGTTAAGAGTATGAATTTCACTACTCTAAGATGCAGGAAAAAAGTGACAAGAAGAAAAAGAAAGAGGTTCTTTTTAACTTGTGTTAATGATTTCTTTTCAAAATAAAAAGAAAGAAGAGGAAGGATGCAAGAAGAGAATCTAATGCATCTATATGAAGAGTTTGCCTTTTAGAAAAAATGAACCCAAGAAAAACTCCAGGGTCCCATCGGGCGTGCCAGAATGTTTCTAACTCATTTTTTCCATTTACATTTGGAAAAAATAAGAAACTAAAGTTAAATGGTCAAGGGTTAGATGATACCCAGATTAAGTTGTGCACCGTATCCAGATGATTGAAGGAGATCCTCTTTGGCTGTGGAGGATGACACCTGTAGATAAGAAAGACTTAAACAAAGAAAATGTTAGATAGGTATATGGTGGACTGTCAAGTAAAGCTCAGCCCCAAAAGTGCAAAGACTTCCTTGAGGGATGCCAATTCACTTATTTGACAAAAGAGTGTTGCTAGAAAGAGAGATAATGAAAGGCTAAAGAAGAGAAATAGATAATGCGTACCTGATTCTTACAATCTACCTCTCATAGTCATCGACGCCAATTAGTCTGCCATCATTGGTTGGTCAATGTTGCAGACATCGGTTAGGCTACCGATGTCGGTAGGGGCAATGGGCCTTGATGCCAATGTCGGTAGGGGCAACAAGCCTTGGATGGGTTTCAGGGTATGTCTGTGGTCAATAAAATGGTTTGGGAGATTCAAAAGGGTTGTGAAGGGATGCAGGATGATGGACAGAGTCTTAGGAAGAACAAAGGTAGGGGATAGGTTGTCAAAATGGGTTGGGATAAAAGAAAGGCTTTTCAACCTCTCCAAGAAGAAAGTCAAATTTGGTCTCAACACTACTTAGAAATAGCTAATAGACTAATTACCAATGCACTCTAAAAATAACAAAATATAAACTAGAAGAATACTTAGCTCTTGATGGAGAACCAAAAATGTAGAAGACTTGTTCCCATTACGGTTGATGTAGGAGACTTCGTACAACCTTCTAATCCAATGTCTGGAGTGAATTTTGTAGAGTTTCTTAGCCTAGAGAGTGATGATAAAATGTTGATGCCTCATCCCAAAGCCCACCTTTGATATGTAAAGAGTCGAGGAGCAAGAGAATTCACATTCGAGCCAAGAGAATTTGCATTTGGGCCATCCAGCCGAGGTTAGAATTTAGTTTTAAGCAACCGATGTTGGTGATTCCGCCAGCATCGATCGATTGTTGACCAATGTTAGCCACTAGAGAATGGGTAAAAAGGCTATTTTCAGCCTTTTGCCCGTTCCTCCATCTGCCAAGTTTAGTTGTTGTTGGTGAACGGTCCAAAGGCAGCTTTATTAGGCCAAAGGGTTAGTGGGAGAGTTGAAATAGGTCTTAGGTAATTATGATTAGTCATAGGGTGATAAATGGTCTAAGGCTGAGGAATCCAAGGTGAGGTGTCTAAAGGGGATGATTAACTTAAAATAAGTATTTTAAATTAATTAAGTATAGGTTAGCCATGTTAAAATTAGAAAGGGACCAAGGGGGGGTTGACACTATTTTGGTGTCTACAGCAACATTAAGAGATAGTTGTGTTTTATACATAAGAGGGGTGAGTTTTCCTGTGGGTTAGTGCTCACAAATATTTGAAAGGGGTTGGTGCTCACAAATAGTTTCTATGTTGGTGCTCAGTAAAGGGGTTGGTACTCATGTAAGTTGATGCTTATGAAATTTGTAATTTGAGTTAGTGCTCATTCATATAGTTGAGATTGTTATTCATGGTTTTTCCCACTTTGGTTTTCCATGTAAAAAATCTTAGTAAAGGGGTTGGTACTCATGTAAGTTGGTGCTTGTGAACTTTGTAATTTGAGTTAGTGCTCATTCATATACTTGAGATTGTTATTCATGGTTTTTCCCACTTTGGTTTTCCATGTAGAAAATCTACTCTCTCTCTCTCTCTCTCTCTCTCTCTCTCTCTCTCTCTCTCTCTCTCTCTCTCTCTCTCTCTCTCTCTCTCTCTCTCTCTCTCTCTCTCGTGTGGTACATGTTATTTTTTTTAGTTTTATGAATGTGTGATTAAGTGATTAAAGAAAAGAAATCAAATTAAGTAAAAGATATATAATATACTGATTTATCCCCCCACCCTTAGTATATTTCATGCTTAACACTTATATGGAGGAATCAGATGATGAAACTTAAAATCAACAAGACACTGATGAGGAACTTAAACTTCCTCTTCCTCATGCAAATTTTCAAGAAGAATCCAAAATGTTGATTGAAAATACTATTGATGTGAATATCAAAACAAATGAAGAACCTATATTGGTAGAAATTACCACTTCCCTTGAGCCTAAAGAATAAATGAATCTAACTCTCCATATTAAAAAAATTTAAAATGTGTTTTCCTAGTCATATTTAAATATGCTTGGGTTGGACTCATCACTTGTATTCCACCACCTTGTTGTTCATAAGGATGCTAAATCTATTGAAAAAAAACTAATATAAAAACATCCTAAAGAGGTGGTACTTAAAAAAATAGTTGTAGGTTTGGCTTCATCAGACCCATAGATTAGTCAAAGTCAATCTCTAAAATAATTTTAGTTAGTAAGAAACCAACATGGATAAAAGTTCTCATAGATTTCTAAGACATCAATATATCTTGTCTAAAAGATGACCTTCCCCTTCTTAATGTCAGCATGATTTTTGAGTCTATGATAGGTCATGAGATGTCCTTAATGGATGGTTTTTTAAGATATAACTAGATCAAAATTTCACCCAAAGACCAACATAAAAAAACATTCACCACACTTCACGGTACATTTTTTTACCAATTCATTCTATTTAGACTCAATAAATCTGGATCCAGATATTAACATGTTATGACATTGATTTTTAACCACATGATTCATGATATTATTAAAAACTGTGTATATGACATCTTGGAAAAGTCTAGAATAAGAGCATAACATCCCATGGTACTACACATGATTTTTTAATAATTAAGGGAATATAAGGTTTGCCTAATCCAAATAAATGTGTTTTTGAAGTTACTTTAGGAAATATTTTGGGTTTCATTGTATCATGGAGAGGTATAAAATTTGATCTAATAATGGCTATAACTATACAAAAATGCCTCCTCCTACCATTCTCAAACAACTTCACTATTTACAGGTAAAAATTTAGGATATATATAGATTCATATCTTATTTTATAGACATATGTTATCCATTCACCTATCTACTTAAAAATAATGATGTTTTTAATTAGAAAAAAATGCAACAAAGTTCTTGAACATCTCAAACAATATCTATAATGTATGTCCATTTTAATACCACCTACTTTGAGAAAACCTTTATTTATATATATTTCAATTATAAAACATGCATTAGGGGCATTACTAGCACATCATGATGATCATGGGATAGAGAGAGAAACATAGTATTTGAGAAGAACCTTGGTACCCTATGAATTAAACTACTCTACCATATATAAGGCATGTATAGTGTCACATCTAGTTTCCTCTACAAAGTATTTAAGCTTTGAATAATGGATTATGAAAATAATGATTAGAATTTATGAAATTTATTTATAATTTGATTTATATATGTTTTATGGGTGAACATTATATTATTTTATTTGTGATAAATATATTTATGGATAGTGGTTACATATGTTTTATTATGCTTTATGATCATGGTGATTGATTTTATTTACAAATTATTTGCATTCAATAGTTTATTTATGGTTATATGCTGATAATTATTATGATTCTAGACTAATGAAATGTTCATTTGATTGAGGTGGTTGCATGACTATCCCACTCTCACAATTAGGTCAAAGGGAGAGTATCATCAAAGAGGGGGTGTAGATATTAACTTGGGGGTTGAGAAACTTATGTCTAAACCACACATACCACACTTGTGATTGTTTAAATTAAATTGATACTATTAGTGATTTTTAAAAAAGATGAGTGTTTATTTTGCATTTATTTTCTATGTGGTCAATAATTCATGTTTGCATTGATTTTAAGATGGTTATTGTATTATATGTTGTTGATTGACATGATATGTAAATTTTGTGTAACAGTTCATATCTCCATGAAACTCTTTTATGAGCTAAACTTTGCTAAGTTGTGATTGTGTTGGACTCATTTATACATTTTAACTTATAAGGGATTTGAGTGTATAACAAATATTTTGTATGTTGTTACACCAATACGTATCTTTTAGTAGCCTAGGGAGGTGTTATGGGGTAAAAAGACACCTAAAAAAATTATTTCAAATAAGTTTATAAAACATAAGAAATGGAGTTTTAGTTTGTGGAAGAATCTAGAAGTTCTTTTCTATATGCATTTCTAACTGAAAGGAAAATGGAGTGATTATTGATATTTTTGAAAGTATTAGGGTTTTTTGTAATATTTTGTTGGTTTCTATTTTTTGAAATTATCATGAAGAGTTGACTTCACTCAGAGATAAGAAGGTTTTTCATGCCTAAAAAATAGATTTTGAATTGCAAATGAATGGGAAAATGGAGCAGATCAACCATAAATGAATTTAAGTTCCATTATGGATAAGGGTCATAATAGTAGGAGATCTTTCAACTCATGTAATATGTGCATGGACAATGGGGAAATAATGAGAGAGAGAGAGAGAGAGAGAGAGAGAGAGAGAGAGAGAGAGAGAGAGAGAGAGAGAGAGAGAGAGAGAGAGAGAGAGAGAGAGAGAGAGAGAGAGAGAGAGAAAGAGAGAGAGAGAGAGAGAGGGAAAAAGAATAGTAAAAACATGGTAAAGGAGGAGAGATAATAATTTTAGAGTAAAAGGGTCTATCATTTCACTTGTTGAATTAAAAAATATCACTATATCTAGATCAGTTTACCTTTCTTTGATGGTAGATTTGAATGGAAGGAAAAAGGAAAAATAAAGAGAGTTTTAGTTTGGGTTTTATTAAATTCATTGAATGTTTGAAATTAGAGGTTTTAAGTAAAAAATTTTACTCAAAACCCTAGTTTAATATGTCTATAGACCTGGGGATAGAACTTGGTTCCATCCTCAAGCCTATAGATCTGAGGGTCAAGCCATATTAAATCCAGACCTAGATTTTCTTAGAATCAATCCTTGTTAGTTATTTGGATATTTTTTTATGAATAGAGTCAACCCTATTTTGGTTGAATGTTCTCAAAATACTATTGAACTATATAGGGTTAAGAATTTATTGTGAGATACGAAATTATATACACTCACAAATATATATATATATATATATAAACACAGACTTGTGTATGAATTTTGAGTAATAGAATCTTGATAAAATCAACAATTTATTAAATATATATGCAATATAAAGCTAGAACTAGATATATAAATGATGGAAAATAACATAGAGAATTGACATAGTAAACAAGCATTTAAAGTGAGAAAACCTCCAAGAGATAAAAAACCCATGAGTGATATTCAATGATTGACAAACAATAATAACCCCCAATACAAAATCTTTTGCCTTCTCACTTCTTCATAGAATGGCCTTCACAAAAATATTTGTCAGCTGAGATATATCAATCATAGAGATATTTGAATAATAGGCATAAACCTTATTTTATACTAAAACTTGAAGGGAGGTGAACTTTCTAATCAACGAGTCCAACCATCTTGAGAACATTTAAAACACTAATAATAAATTAAATAATAATTTTTTAATTTTATCTATAGGTAATAAATAATTTATGTTTTATTATTTATTTATATGAGGTTTTTAACCCATGTTAATAAATAATAAGTCATTATGATTTAATTACCTAAAATTTATTAAGGGTCTTTATAATTACACCATTTAGACATTAAATGTTGTAACACTCCCCCTTAATACTAAGCAAGGATAAATGTCATAGTCACTATAAAGGAATTATACTATGTGAAAAAATGAAGGATTTAAAAACCTTCATCATGAAAAATATCACCTTTTGAAACAAAAGGAATTATAGTCTATAAACTACTCAAAAGTGAGGTTAGGCTAACATGATTGTGAGACTACACCTCATAGTTTCTCATGAATAATAAATAAGCATATTTGGAGCCTTTTATAGCATAAGGACCTCCATTAAAAAGTATGATTTTGATGTATTAGGGTACAAAAGTAAATATTCTACATGAAGTTTATAATGCTTTATAATTAGAAAAAGTATATAGAAAGAGAATAAACAGATGGCCATTAGGAAATTGCATTGTCATGCACACTCCACCTCAATGGTAACTTTGAGAGGCCCAATATTGTATGAAACTAGCAAAACTTGCCAGTACCAAGTGGTTTTGTGAAGATATGTACCACTTTTTCATCCATAGGATAGAAATGTATATTAATATCAACATTGAGGACTTTCTCTTAGATAAAATACATATGAACTTCAATATGTTTAGTTCTTTGGTGCTGCACTAGATTTTTTTGTTAAAGCTATATAAATTTGGTTATCATAATGAAAGATGGTACGGTGATAAATATCCTAATGAAGTTCTCCCAATAACCTTTATAGCCACATGGATTCTTTGGAATCTTTCATATCACTTCTATACTATGATTTAATAAAAGAGATAGAGATAGTAGGTTGCTTCTTGATGCTCCAAGTGATAGCACTTGCACCAAACTTAAACACATAACTAGAAGTAGATTTATGATCTATAGTATCACCAACATGATCAGCATCAAAATAATCGTATACTTTAGCATTATTAATGGAAGAATAAAATAAATCAAAATTAATTATTCATTTGATATAAAGAAGAATTTGTTTATCTAATTTCTAATGATCCAAATATGGATCTTGCATAAATATAGAAGCAACACAAACAACATATTAAGTATCTAACTTAGTAATGGTTAAATAAATCAAAACACCAACAAGTTGTCTATATAAGGTAGGGTTATATTTTTCACATGTAGGTTTTGGATCAAGTTTAAGACCAATTTAAATAGAATTAGAAGAAGATTTATAATCAAGCATGCCAAATTTAATAATAAGATTATGGGCATATTGCGATTGTGATACAACAATAGAATATTTATACTAAAATATAGCCATTTCTAAAAAATTATTAAAATAGTCATTTCAAATATTTGATTTAGTTTATCTTTATATTTATGAATTAAAGTAGATAGATACACAATAATCAACAAATCATCAACATATAATTTAATTAGAATCAAGCGACCATTTTCAACTTTAATAAAGAAATTATTATCTGAATCACAATTAGAAAAACTCAATTCTTTGAAAAAAGAAGATTTTTATAATACCAAGCTTGAGGAGCTTGTTTTAAATCATAAATTTTTTTATTTAACTTTCATATTAAATGTTTCATATTAGGGTCAGTAAAATTTTTAAGATGAGTCATGTATATTTTATCTTCTAAATCATCATTTAGAAATGCATACTTGACATCCATTTGATGGATAAAACAACCATTTTATCCTTCAAGATAGTTAATAAGTCTAATAGTACTCATTTTTCCTATAGGAGAAAAGGTTTTAACATACTCAATCTAAGGTTTTTGAGTAAACTTGCAAGAAACAAACCTAGCTTTTAAATTTATAAATTTTACTAATTGAATTATATTTGATTTTATAAAACCACCTACAACTGAAAATATACCTTTTAGGTAGAAGAGGGACAAGATCCCAAGTCAGATTTTTAATTAATACATTATATTTAGCTTGCATAACAACATTCCATCTATCATCTTGAGTGGCTTTCTCAAATGATTGAGATTCACATTCATACATAGTCATTAATGCATGATAATAATGTTGGCTTCTATTTAATTTATTATGGTTATCAACACTATAAGTTTGGATTAGGAATTTTGCATATTTATATATTTTAGATTGAACATGAAACTTAGGGGGGTCCTTAGACTCTAAGTTATCCAAAACTGGATCAACTTCCTCAAGGGCATACATTTTACCACAAGGAGAAACATGAGAGTCAAATTTATTAATAGAAGAACACTGAAGAGGTCCACAAAGGGATCACAAAAGTATTTTTAAAGAATAAAAATATTATTATTATCAATGATATGACATTTAAAAATATCATACACTCTCAAACCTTTTTTCTCATCTCCATAACCTAAAAAAATGCAAGAACAAGAAGTGGGATTGATCTTCTTTCTTTTAACTTTAATAATAAAGATAGAAGCAAGACTACCAAAGATTCTAAGATGAGTCATACTATGTTTATTTTTAGTCCACATTTATAAAGGGATAGAAAAATAAAAATATTTGGTAGGGAATCTATTTATAATATGCACAACAATATTCATGGTTTTAGCTAATAAAAATTTGAAAATATTTACAGATTATAACATTGTTCTAGCCATTTCTATGATGGTTTAGTTTTTCTTTTTAGCAATAAAATTTTATTTAGGGAAATAGGGAGTTTTTAACTACCTTTGAATATTTAAACTAATTCAAAAATAATCAAACTATTTACTAATATATTTACCACCATTATTAGTTCTTAATCTCTTAATAGAAAAATCAGATGCATTTTCAATACTAGCTTTAAATTCTTTGAATTTAGACAACACATCATATTTTTTTAATGAAAAAAGACCAAATAATTTTAGTGTAATCAAAAATAAAAATAACATAATAAAAATAGCTATTAAGAGATACAACTTCAATAGGTCCCACAACATCACTATGAATCAATTGTAAAGGATGTAAGGAATTCACATCATGATTCTTGTGAAAGGGGTTAGTATGTTGCTTACCACATAAGTAACCCTCACAAATTTTATGATGAGAGGGGATATAAGGAAGTAAAAAAAATATATTATTTTCAAACATATCATGTAATTATAAAATTAACATGTTCTAATCTTTCATTCCATAACTGAGATTCATTCTTACTATGTGATGAAAGATGTAGAAAGAGAGAAGATATATAAACTATTATTTTCAACACCTTCAACAATCAAAGAAATAGATTAATTTATAATATACCAACTATATATAAGTAATTTTACAATAACATTATCATTTATAAGTTAAAAATAAGATAGAAAATTCTTTTTAAGTTTATGTACATAGAAAACATCATTAATAACAATATTTAATAACTTTGTTTTTTCTTATTTAATTGCTTCTAAAAAGGAATTATCTCTTATATATATATATATATATATATATATATATATATATATATATATATATATATATATATATATATATATATATATATATATATATAAGATAAAAATATCATTTAGTGTGATGCACCATTACCAAATCCACTCATTTTCATTTGAAAGAAATAAAATAACATATAAAGCAACAACATTTTGATCTTGATTGTTAGTCTTATTAGAGTTTTGATTCTTCTAGTTATTTTGATTAGATTTATTATTTTTATAATATTTATTGTTATTTATATCCTTATTTTTATAACAAGTGTCCTTTCTATTACCAAATGTACCACACAGATTGCAATTTCTATTAAACTTAGATTTATGATTCTTATTAATAGATTTTTTATTCTCATATTTAATTTTAGTAGAAATAGGGTTAGATTTATAGTTTTTAGTATTATCATAAATATTATTTAAGGTGAGAAGTGCTTGAATGACATTCTCTTTAAAATCAAAATTGGTCATAACTTGCTCTTCTTGAAACAGAAGAGCAGACAAAGTGGTAAGGTCAGAAATATCTTATTAAGTTTGATACTTAGAATTCAAAATTAAAATAAAATTTCTAAAATTTTCATGAATATTTAACTAAATGATAAAATAAAATAATTGATCCTGAATCAAGATAAAATTAAATCCATCTAACTGAGATTAAATATTTTTAATTTTAGCAAAAAAAATCACAATTTTCTCATCACCTTTCATAGGTTTAGTTAACAGTTCAATAATTAAATTAATAATATTCAAGAGATAAGTTCTCTTGTGAATGTATTTAAGGATTTTACAAGCATATTTATGAGACTCTTACTTATCTTTGTGGAGAAGAAATTTAACCTTAACATTCTACAAGATAATAGACGTAGCTTCTTACAATTTTTGTTGAAATACATTGGTAAGGTTAAGGTCACAATGATAATATTATAAAAATTTCGACCCATAAATTTATCTTTAACATGAATTTTTCATATATTATAGTTATTGATATTAAGCATTTGAGATTTATCTAAGGAAAAATAAGGCAAAACCATAACTTCACTTTAAATAGGATAGTAAACAAATGCTTAAAATAAAACCTTTTAGTGTGAATTTTAACTTAATTTGATAGTACAAAAAAATTTAAAATGAAAACCATAATAATTTTTCAATTTAATTCTAGACAAAGCAAAAAAATGCAAAATATTATGACAAAATAGGGTGTCATACTTGTGTCGTAAAAAAACACTAATGCAAGAACAATTTTATGAAAATAAAATTTTTAATGAGTTTTTATATGATGTTTATAATATGAATTAAATAATAGGTGAAACTATATTTAATTACATAATTTAGATGTTGAATAATGTAAAAAAATGACTTAGAATTGCACTAAACTAGGTGTTAAAAGAGTCACACTCAAAATGACCACCTAGACACTATTATTAAAAGGTTATAAAATTAATATTAAGAAGTTTAAAAACACAAAATAAACCATATATATGTGTCCATAAGGTGCAAAAAATTAGGGATCAATTGGTTACATGACTATGCCTAATAAAATATTCACTAGGTCAATTAAGGTTTTATATGCATGAAACATTGACATGCAAACTAAAAACTAGAATTCAATTTAAATTAGATTTAAAATTTTGATTTAACAAAATCAAAAAAATATTTAATTAAGGGGGTTTTAAACTTGGGACCTCTTTAGTTTTAATTTCTAACAAAAGAAAGCCTACCAACTCATCTAAGAGAGTAGTTAAGCTTTAAAATGCACTAATTTTTATTTATATATTTTTAATTTGAATTTTAATAATAAAAAAATATATTAAAAAAAATTAATTTGCATGTAAAATGTCTTGTAAATAACAATTACTTTTCTTTTAACTTTTAGATTAAAAGACAAAGAAAGTGGGGCCATAGGTCTACATATAAAATTTGAAGTTTAATAAAAAATTATCTAATAAATAATTTCCAAAACTATACAACATAAGATACATAACTATAACTTCATAATGACACCCATGTGGAATTTTATGAGCTTAGATCTCCCTATACAAATCTTATATTTTCTTGAAACCTTGGCAACCCTCTTATTTTTGTTTGATAAACACAACTAGACCTTTAAAATAGAATTTTTTATGAAGAATTAGTGTTTGAATTACCCAGGATAAAGTATGGCACCCCTGTAGATGTTTTGGAGAGCCCAGAAACTTGTACATGCACTCAAAAAATTGATATTTATTTCAATATTCCAAAAAAATTCTTCTGATAATGAAAGAATTTACAAAATTGAATTTCAATTAAAAAATCAATATTTTGAATTTTTTCAGGTTGATTATAGAACCTCTATGAAAATGGTGCCAGAGGGAGGTGTTAAGCAGATTTTTATGCTTGAACAATCTTATGGTTGCTTTGGATGCTTGATGGAAGTATTAAAAGACCCAATGCTAAGATATATGACTCCATAAAGCAAAAGATGGCCCAAAAAAATGTAATATGCCTCCAAAGCTATAAAAGTATCATACCAAGTTGAGATAAATAAAAAAATTGTTGAAAAAACTTTGATCATGCCCTATATCTTCCAACAAAAAACTCTTTCCAACCACCCAATCATTTCATGGCTCTAATTTCATGATAAAATCAACATAAAATAAAATATATATGTAATATAATGTTGAATCTTGATATATAAAGGATGGAAAAGAGCATAGAGAATTGAAATAGTACACAAGCATTTAAAGTGGGAAAACCTCCAACATGTAAACACCCCACATGTGATATTCAATGATTGAGAAATAATATTAATCCCCAATATAAATTATTCAACTTTCTCACTTCTTCATAGAATGGTCTTCACAAAAAATTATTATCATCCGAGATATAGTAAATCATAGAGATATTTGAATAATAAGGGTTATTCCTATTTTATATTAAAACTTGAAAGGAGGTAACCATTGTAAAAAATGGGTCCAACCATCCCGAGAACATTTAAAACATCGATAATAAATTAAACAATAATTTTTTTTACTGATAAGTAATAAATAATTTATGTTTTATTATTTATTTACATGAGGTCTTTAACCTGTGTTAATAAATAATAAATCATTATTATTTAATTATCTAAAATGTACTAAGGGTCTTCATAATTACATCACTTAGACATTAAATGTTCTAAAAAATTGACTATGCATATAACTAGGAGGTACTCATTTAGTAAAAATGTATCCAATTGGATTAGCAGTGAATATTATTATATTAAACTTAGCTATTTACACTCCGTTATGAATGCCAATGCATAATCATCATGTAGTGAAACATAAAATATATACATACATTACTTCCCTTTTGATGATATATTATAGTTGTAAGTGTTAATAAGGCAAACTTGAGCTTATATGCATGGCTTATAGTTATCATTTTAGTTCATCCATAACCTCGCTATTTAGGTCAGTTCATATAAGGTAGAATAAGTTATCAAAGATTGTTATATATATTTGTATATAAAAGTGTTATAGGGATATAGAAGACTAGGTTGTATATATGGTAGAATATGTGTATATACATTTAACATGGTTTAATTTTCCTTAACTAAAATGTATTATGAGAAAGTAAAATTTAAGTCTTATACTTGTAAATTTGTAGTAGACTATATTGATAGCATTGAGTTGAGATATAGAGTATCTATATATGCAAATAAGGACTTTTCATAAAGCTATATATTAACTTAAATAATGATGGAAACTAGGAGTATAGGGTAGGTAATATATATTATTGAGGACTTACTATAAGAATGACATATGCCAATAAGTAATTTAAATAATATTGAGTTACCTACATGAATGTATATTATTGTATCCAGATGAAATACATAGTTGTAAGCAATAATGAGAATTATGAGTGAATTATTGAAATAAGAAAATATTTTTATATCAGTTTTGGTTTGTAGAAAAATGAGGGTGATTATTTTTGTTTGGTATGGTTGGTAACGAACATGAAGAGCAAACTTAGGAATATGGTAAATCCATTCTCCAACTTTATAATATTTATAATAGGCTCTATTTATAAGTGGAAATAGGGTAGATTATGTTGTGAAGTAGAACCATAATGTAACTTTAATATGATCTTGTTCTACATTACAACATGATGAAATAAATCAAGGTATGATGTATAGATGAAACCTATCATTTTAATTCAATTATGAGTTACATAGGTTATCATGTTGATTGAGTGTTTTCATCAATTATATATACTTATATAAATGAATTATGATTGAAATATATGTTGAAAAGGGACTTAGAATGACTTGATTCTTGTTTTATTCTCTTATGTACACCTAGATTGAATACATTTCATTTGATAAGTCCATGTTATCAATTTTGTGAGTTATGTAAATGGAAACAAGAGTTTCATGATTTATGATTGGTTTTATCTTCCCATTTTTTAAGGGTAGGGTGGCTCCTAGTAGGGAGGTGTGTAAGAGACCATTGATCTATGGTTTGAGGTAAAGCACTCATATGATGTTCTCCCTCCATCATTTATTTCAATCATTGGGATCTTACTCAAGCTATATCTATGGATGATTGAGCTATTATAAATCTCTTTTTTGTAATATTTTACACATTATATTGTATATTTGACTTTGTACTATATTGTACATTATTATTTGATGGATATTCAAAACAACATTACCTATGAAACTTTTAATTTATTCTAAATATCATGATGATAGTGGATGTAAGATTATTTATTGTTGAAATATGGATTTTATTAGTGTTTTTTGTACTTTAGGTATTTTAATAGAAAAAAAATTAGTGTGACTTTTGGTTAATCCAGTGGGGTTATAACATTGTGGTATCAGATAAAAGGTTTAACTCTTAGACCTAATATATCCGCTTACGTAAATCTATTCTTATAATTTCATTGAGGAGAATGGAATGAGGTAGATCAATTAGTGAGGGAAATTCAAATGAAAACCTTTAAGATGATCTTAATTATCTAGTAGCAGAACAAGCTACAAATCTTGATTAGATACTCACCATCATGAATGAGAGTAGAGATAAAATAGAAGATATAGAGTGAGAAGTTCATGGATATAAAGAGGAAGATGAGCAAGAAGCTATAGAGGAATAAATTAAAGAATAATAAGTGTCTCAAGAGTAGGGGAATGAGTAAGGTTAGCAAGTGGATAGAGCTCAAGTGGTTTTAGAGCTTATACATGACACAAAGAAAGTAATCTCACCCAAGTTTGATGGTATGGTTTTGGGTGATGGAGATAATAATAGCTCACAAAAATATAAAATTATTTATAAATTTAATATTATTTTGAAGTGAATAAGGCTGTATGGGGAGGTTATAAACTAGTTGGTGAAGCAACAAATTAGTGGGGTAATAAGAAGCTTGAAATGAACCTTGATTCCACCACCACCACATTGGATCATTTTGTGACTCTTTTTAGATCATGAGGCTATCTCAACCATATTTTTATCAAAAATTAATAGATTTATAGAATTTGAATCAAGGAGATTTATTAGTTAAAAAATACTTGGGGCATTTCATAAAGCTCTTAAAGTATGTTCTATAGTACTAGAAGGATGAATGATTCTATATTAGGAAGTTCATTATGGGTTTAAAATAAAAAATTGAGTGAAAATTGGATGTACATGGACCATCCACCATTGATCAAGTTTTTGAGAAATCAATCAAGCATGAGTAAAATCTTAAATCACTAGGAAAGGCTAGATAAAAGTTTATAAAGAAGTTTGGTGGTTCCAAGACACCTTTCAAGAAGAGGAATAGGAAATAGAATGAGAATTATAAGAACTAGTTCAATATTCATAATGCAATATTTAATAATACTTCTAGGAACACAAAACTAAGAGGTAGTTTTAGAGAAGAATTCAAGGGTAAAAATTAGGCTTAAAAAAAGGGCCACCTGACAAATGTTTTACGTGTGGAGGATAATAATATGTTAAATATTGTCCTTGATGGAAGACATATGACATAAATAAGAATACATCAACTTATACATCTCAGTAAGGATCCTTAAAATAACATATTTACATAATAGTGGATAATCATCAAGCAAAGTTCCAATCCTCTCATATCAAAGTATCAATTGGGAATCCTAATACTATTTTTATAGATATAGTAGTTAATGAATGCTTTATGTCTCCTAGAATGCTAACTAAATTATCTAAGAAATTTAGTTTTTTGGCAAATACTTGGTTAGTTCAATATGGGAAGGAGTCCAAGGTCAAGGTTGTTAAATGTCTTTTTGAGGTTGAAATAAAATTGCCAAAATTTACCATGGTTGTTTATATTTATGTAATACCACTAGGGTCATATGATGTAATCCTAGGAGTAAATTGGTTCTCTAGGCACAAAGCCAACTTTGACTATTTACTTTAAAAGGTTGAGTATTTAGATGATTTGGAAAACCAAACCCAAATGTAAAGATATCAGAGAGAGTTGAAACTCAAGAAAATTTGAGCCATTCAATTTAAAAAGGAACAATGAAATGGATGTCAAGCATTCCTAGTCAAGATGGATGAAATTGGTGAAGATAAGGAACCCACTTTGGAAGTCTATCCTTTTCTACAAGAACTTTAAGATATTTTTCCAAAAGATTTACTAGGGATACCTCCCAAAAGGGAATTTTATTTCACTATTGACATCAATCTAAGGTCATAATCTCAATCTAATCTTCCCTATAATATTAAAATAATTGAGTTAATAGAGTTAAAGGCATGATTTCATGATATGTTGGCCAAAGGGTTGATTCAGCCAAGTGTTTCACTGTGGGGTGCACCTAAAGTATTTATCAAGAAGAAGGATAGAATGCCTAATTTTTGTAATGAATAATTCATTCTTAACAAGGAAATGATTGAGAACAGGTATCCATTACCTTGTATTTATGATGTTTTTGATCAAATGCATGGTGCAATATTACTTTCAAAAATTGATATTTGTGATGGGCACCATTAGTTGATAATTTGAGAGGAATATATTATAAAACCAACTTTTAGGACTTATTATGGGAATTAAGAGTTCATAATACTTCCTTTTAGATTAATGAATGCACTTGCAACATTTATGAATCTCATGAACAATGTGTTCACAGATTAACTTGATCAAATTATGCTAGCCTTTTTGGATGATATTCTCATCTATTCCAAACTAAGCAGTTACATTTGGTCTTGTAGTGGTTGAGGAATCATAAACTTTATGGGAAGTTGTCCAAGTGTGTTTTCTTTTAGAGAAGAGTACAATTTTTGGGACACATTATTTATACATAATGAATTTCAATGGATCCGAATAAGATTACAGCCATTAAGGATTAGCTAGCACCAAAAATGTGCATGAGGTGCATAGTTTCATGGGTTTAATAAGATTATACAAGAAGTTTATACCAAATTTATCCAAACTAGGTAATCCAATTACCTTTATTTAATGAAAAGAACAACATTCTATTTAGTCTGATAAGTGTGAAGAAGAATTTCATGTTTTGAAACATAGGCTTACTTCAACACTAATATTATGTATTTTCGATCTGAATGGTCACTTTACAGTTATAATATAAGCTTTAAGACATGGGTTAGGAGGAGTTCTTATGAGGCAAATTATTCTCCTAATGACTTATAACTAGTTACCATAGTTCATGATTTATAATTTTGGAGGAATTATTTATTGGGTAACCCTTTTGAGCTCAAAAATGACAATTTAGGTCTCAAATACATATTCACCTAGCCTAACCATAATGCTTGTCAGAGGTAGTGGATAGAATTTATGTCAATTTATGATTTTGATATTAACTACATTAAGGGTAAAGAAAATAAAGTTGTAGATGCCCTTAGTCTTAAAAGGCATGTTGTATATTTTAATACAATAATAAATAATTTTTGAGATTATGTAGTAAAATTATCACCTAGAGATAAATTTTATAAACAAGTTAAGAAAAATTTGGCTGAGAATTCTCAAGATCATAGATACCAAGGTTTTCAATTTGAGAATGATGGGATTTTGAGGTACAATGGTAGAATATATGTACCTAACATATAAAAATTGAGGAATATTATGATAAAGGAATTACATAATGTTCCATTTTAGGTCATCCTATAGTTACTAAGATTTTAGTAGAGTTAAAACCATTGTATTTATGGAAGGGAATCAAGGAGGATGCATCTAATTTCTTATATATATGCTTGGAGTGTTAGTGAGTCAAAGATAAACATGTCCATCCTTCTAGGTTATTTTACCCACATTCCATATATGAATGGAAGTGGAAGTTATTAGCATGGACTTTGTCCAATGTTTGCCTATGTCTAAATACCATTATGACATTATCTTGGTAGTTGTGGATAAAGTTACTAAGATAGCTCATTTCATTCTAGGTAATTTGAAAAATGATACATTGATGATCACCAAAAGGTTTGTGAAATAATTTTATAGATCACATGGGTTTATAAAAAATATCATTTAAGATAGGGACCCTATGATGAATTTTATGTTTTGATGGACTCTCAATTAAACTTTGGGAACATAATTAAAATTTAGTGTGACTTACCATTTATAAATAGATGGTAAAATAGAGAAAATAAATTAGGTCTTGGAGGATATTTTGAGGATGTATTCAGAGGCCAACAATATAAGTGGTAGGAATTCCTACCATTGGTTGAGTTTGTTTACAACAACTCATACCAATCAACTATAAAAATGTCTTATTTTGAGGCATTGTATGGTAGAAGGTGTAGAACACTAATCAATTGGGATAAATTGGAAGATAAAGTAATCTTTGGGCCTGATATGTTTGTATAAATAGAGGAACAAGTAAAATTAATAAGTTAAAGATTAGTTAAATTTAATGATAGGTATAAAAGTTATGTTGATTTAAAAAGAACAATAAGGTAGTTCTCAGTTGGAGATAAATTTTTACTAATTCAAACCCCAAAAGAGTGTAATAAAATTTAAAAAATCAACAAAGTTGTCATCGAGATATGTAGGACTGTTAGATTTTATAGAAGTTATTAATCATATAACATATAGACTTGAATTGCCACTAACTTTAGCACAGATGAAAAATGTTTTTCATGTATCTTATCTTAAGAATTATATTTTTAATCCTACACATGTTTCGGTTTGGAATACATTACAATTTCATGATCTAGGGGTGGTCGAAATAGAACCAATCATAATAATTGATACTCATGAGCTTAACTTACATAATAGAGAAGTTTCACAATGCAAGGTATAGTGGGACCAATATTATGTGGATACTATTAGTGTAGGTTTTTATTTTTTCCTATTATTTAATTAGGGAAATTATATTTGTGCATACATAAAGTTTTCCTACATTTGTGGGTAGGCTAGCTTATGTGGAGATGTGTGTCATAGATGTGTCATAGGTGTCATAAGAATGTCATAAGTAACTCCCTTGATGGGAGTTACTTCTCTATTCTTAACACCTTGTCACCACCTTTCATGGAGGAGTTACTGTCTATTCTTGGGGTGCCTTGACCACCTTTTGTGGAGGAGTTACTTACGTGCTCTCCTATATGTATTCTTCACTTTGGCCATCTCATGTTAATTAGATATTGGATTTTCTCCTTTTTGTCTTGTGAAATTTATCTTCTTGTATAATTTCAAATTGTTTTAGCATCTATGTGGTGTGCACTTGCTTCATCTCATGTGATCACGTCTCCATTGCATTCACATTATCTGGGTTCTGACAATAACTCCGATATGGTATCAGAGCCACTCTGGTAATCGTGTGTCTGGTTATGCTATTAGTTTATTCTAAAATTCTTACTTTGCTTTCTTAGTAGTTTTTTTTGTTTAATTTCATTACATTTGAGAGTTTTGATAGAGTTTCTTGAAAAATCATGAAAATCCATATGGAAACTTGTTAAAAAAAATTACTTCTGAGTTAAAATTTGCCAAGACATCTTGTATAGATATGTTGTGGCTTTAGCAAGGCAATTTATGGAAATATAAATAGCTTGGAATCCTTTTCCATCAGCTTGGCATCCATTTCCATCAGCTTGGCATCTATTTCCAGCAGCTTGGTGTCCTTTTCCAACAACTTGGCATCCATTTCTAGCAACCTGGTGTCCTTTTCCAGCAACTTGGCATTTTTCTTTCCTACATTAACTTTGTCTCAACTTCTATTTGTTTTTTGCATTGGATACATGTCTGAAATAAGATCCTGATAGAATAGTTGCAAGATAAACTAGGGAACCACTATCTACCATTTTTATGTTGTTAAGAAATCAGAACTGTGCCTTTTTTTGTAAGAGAATTCTGCCAGCCTTTTTTTTTTGAAAATGACACTTTTTTCTTGTTTGGCGTCCCATGTGGACCCTTAGATACTTGGTCATTATGTTCATTTTATCTTTAAATTAAATTTTTTAGTTAAAATTGACTTTTAAAAAAAAATCAGTCAATTTAACTGAATATTAAGTTTTTTAGACAATTTGATAATTTGGGGGTTTAGATTTAAACTTGTATCTTCGCCTGTCGAAGACGAAGGGTGAGGCCTAGGTTGGTAGGAGGCCAATTCCCCCTCACACAAACCTCCTTTGGATTTCTCACTCTGTTTTGAGTCCAATGAGTGGTTGGAAGGCCACTTTCTCTCTCAAAATAGGCATTTTTTAATGTTTTAGTGTTTTTTTTGCAAAAACACTAGTTTATGGGAAAATTGAATCTTTAATATCTTGCAAATGGTAGCTCAGATTCAGGTACCATTTTTTTAAAAAGTGTTTATATTTAAATTCTCCACAATGTAGGCTTTTTATTTGTTAAAACACACTAGTTTATAAAGTGCCTAAAATTTGGGTCTCCCAAGACACATTTTAGGCTTAGTCCAACGTCCTGTTTGCTTAAAGTCTTGCACTGATTACTCTAAGATGCATTCTCAGTTGAGCCTGATATATTTTGAGTGTGAAATTGCATATTTGGGGGGGGGGCTCAAAATTTTTTGGGGGTGTGATTACTTTTCACAACTTGTAAATCTTTGCTTTCATTCTTCTTTCTGCATAATTTCACAACTTGCAATCAACACAACTTCACCTAAATTCAGCTTAAAATGGATTATTTTTAACTTAAACCCCTAACACCCTTCAACTATCATGAATGGAAGGTTAGAATGTCAATCATTATTAGAAGCAAAGGGTTGTATAGGATCACCATGGGTACTAAAGTCAAACCCAACATTGATGCTAAAAAGGTCAAGTGGTACAACCGTAGTGATGAAGCCTATGGATTACTGAGCTTTTCCATGTCTCTAGAACTTCTCTTTCATTTAAAAACTACCAAGACTCCCAAAGACATATGGAACACCTTAGAACTCTTATTTGGGAAGCTTGATGAGATGTGAGGTCATGAGCTCAAAAATGAACTCATAAGTCTAAGTCTTAGCAACTTTGACACCCTACAAGACTTCTTCACTAAGTTTAAGGCCCTTAGATTAAAATTGAAAGAATTTGGGATAGAGAAGAAAGATAATCAACTCATTCTTTCTATTCTCGCAAAGTTAGGTCCAAACTATTCAGTCTTTGTCTCCACTTTCCATGCCACAAAAAGTGCCCTTGGCACTACATGGAAAATGACTTCTTTGGATTCATTCATTGCTAACATGACTAGGGAGAAATATAAGCTAATTAAAATGAGCGCAATGAAGTCTACTTAACCCCAAGCTTTGATAGCTGAAAATGGTAAGGATAAGACTTCAACAAAGGAGAAGAAGAAAAAGAACAAGGACTAGGAGAAGAAGAAAGAAAACAACAATCCTACCAAAAACAACACTGAGTCTCCCTCCTCCAATGCTAAACCTAAGAAGGAGAAGGTTAAGTGTGCCTATTGTAAAAAGATAGGGCATGATGAACACAAATGCATGAAGAAACAAATAGATCACCTAACTCATCTTTTAGAGAAGAACAACATAGGTGTTCTTGAGTCCATCAAGCAAAATTCATCTACCCAAGACTCTACCAAGGCAAAAGGCAAGGGTAAGGAGAAAGAAAAGGGTAAGGCTCTTGTAGCTACAATAGCTTCTACATCTTCATGGGTCATTGACTTGGGTGCTTCTCACCACATGGGATCTTCCCTAGTTGAGTTTTCATCTTTAGAGCCTTGTAGCATGACTTCAATTAGTTTGGGTGATGACACATCAGTTTTCATTGCAGGGAGAGGGTCAGTTGAAATGGAAGGAGGAACATTCAATAATGTTCTAAATGTTCCTTCTATTTCAACCAATCTCCTATCAGTGTTTCAAATCACTCACATTGGTTAGGGCATGATAGTTGAGTTTTCACCAGATTCAGTGGCTATTAGGGAGTTGGATAATGATACTACAGTGGCAGTGGGTAGGGCAGATCACCAAGCAAGGTTATACACCTTCTCACATTTTACACCTAATTCTTCTCCAATAGCATTGCTAACTCATTCAGATGGAGTTAGCAAATTATGGCATGAGTGGTTTGGCCACCTTAACTACATCTACCTTAAGCAACTTTGCAAACATGACATGGTCATTGGCTTGCCTCGTGTCTAATTCTCAAAAGGACTTTGTGAGGGGTGCTCCCTTGGGAAGCATCCCGATGTAAAATTTGACAAATGTAAATCTTGGAGGGCTTCACAACCTTTGGAGTTAGTCCATAGTGATGTATCGGGACCCTTTCCCAAACCATCTTTCACAAGGGCCAAGTATAGCCTCACTTTCATTGATGATTTATCTAGGTACACTTGGATATATTTTCTCAAACAAAAGTCTGAAGTGTTTGAAAATTTTCTAGACTTCAAGGCTCTTATTGAGAAATAGAGTGAGAAATCCATCAAGGTTCTTTGAACTAATAATGGAGGGGAGCATGTCAGCATCAGGTTTGAGTAGTTTTACACCATATAGGGGATTGATTTGCAACGCATAGTCACTTACATTCCTTCATAGAATGGGGTTATAGAACACAAAAATAGGTTATTGAAAGAGATGGGTAGCTATATGATTCACTCCAAATCCTTAGCACCACAGTACTAGGCCGAATCCATCAATTGTGCTTGCTACATTCAAAATAGGGTTCCTCATAAAGCTTTGAAAGGGATAACACCCTTTGAAGCTTGGCATAAAAGGAACCCTGATGTTGAGTACCTTAGGGTTTTCAGATCCCTAGCCATAGCCCACATTCTAAAGAATAAATGCAAAGCTGTGGAATGTTAGTCTAAGCCTTGCATCTTTGTAAGATATCTGGATGGTATTAAGAGGTATTGCCTTCTAGATCCAGTCACTCATGAGTTGTTCATTGAGAGAAGTGTCCATTTTTAGGAGAGTCTTAGAGACTCAACACTTGACACTTGTTCTCCCTTATTAGATCTACTTCTTCATGATGATTCATCATCAGATTCAGATCAGCCACAATAGGTTCTTGAGCCAGAGACATCTTCTTCTTTGAGTTTACATAGTGAGGATAGTGATGCAGAGTCATTGACCTCTAGTCAGTCAGAGGATGAGGAGTTAGCACCTGACTCACCCACTTTTAGGCCACTTTGGGCCAGACAGACATTTGAGAGTGCTGGCACTTGGGCAGGAGATCCCACAGATGACATACATACTAGGGGGATTTTCAGAGAGATCCACATGCCTTCTTTGTTTCAATTTAGGATCCACAAACTTTTCGAGAAGCATCAAGAGTACTTGAGTGGGATAATGTTATGGAGGAAGAATATTCTTCCTTAATCAAAAATCACACTTGGGATTTGACTTCACTTCCTAAGGGAAGAAAGATGGTTCGATATAGGTGGATATATTAGACCAAGTTTGCAGCAAATGGGTCAGTTGATAAGTACAAAGCATGACTAGTCACCAAGGGTTTCTCATAGGTGGCAAGCATTGACTACTTAGAGACCTTTTCACTTATTGTAAAGATGACTTCTATCCAACTCACCTTGGCTATTGCTACATCACATGGTTGGGATGTGTACCAGATGGATGTGAAGAGTGCCTTTCTTCACGGAGACCTAGAGGAGGAGATTTACATGGAGCAGCTGCCAAGATTTGTTTAGGATTCTTACTTAGTATGCAGACTTAGGAAATCTATCTATGGCCTCAAATAGGCCCCTCAAGCTTGGTATGCCAAGATGGATTCCTTACTTTTCATAGCAGGTTTCACTAGGTGCCATTCTGATCCCAATGTCTACTTCTTATAGCAGGATGATTCGCTCCTAATTTTGGTTCTATATGTTGATGACCTTTTGATCACCGAGAGTTCTTCATCAACTATTGTAGTGGTGAGGGTATCTCTCCAAGATAGATTTGACATGACAGACTTGGGATTATTGCACTACTTTCTTGGCATCAAGATCTCATAGTCAGATTTAGAGATTTCTCTTGCATAGCCTAAGTATGCTCTTGACTTATTAGCTCGGTTTCACATGGCTAATTGCCAGCCATCTTCGACTCCCTTTTTATCAGGAGTCAAGCTTGAGGCTGACTATTCTTCACCATTGGTTGATGCCACTCGATATCGACAACTTGTTGGTAGTCTCATCTACTTGACTCACACTAGGCCTGACATATCATATACAATGGGACTTGTCTCTAGATTTATGTAGGAACCTCATGAGCTGCATTGGAAAGTAGCTAAGAGGATCTTGCATTACATACAGGGTTCACATAGATATGGGATTCATTACAAATTTGGCATAGAGTTTGACTTGGTTGGATATATAGATTCAGACTGGGCTGGCAATTCACAAATTCACAAGTCCACTTCTAGTTATAGTTTCTCTCTAGGTTCTAGTCCTATTAGTTGGTCTGGCAAGAATTAGAATGTTATTGCTATATAATCCATAGAGGTAGAGTACAGGGAAGCTGTTAATGTAGCTACTAAGGCTATTTGGCTTTAGGGGATACTTTCTAAGTTTGGCATTCCTATTAAGTATCCCACCATCATTTATTATGACAACTAGAGTACCATTCAAATTTATAGGAATCTAGTTTAGCACCAATGGACCAAGCACATAGAGATTCACATGCATTTCATTTGGGATATTATTCATAGTCAGGTCATTGACTTGATATTTTTCCAGTCTTCAAAGAAGGTTGAGACATCTTCACCAAACCTTTCATCGAGAGCAAGTTCATTCATCTATGAGCTCTTCTTCGGGTGCGGTCTACATCTAAAATAACAACATTTTCAGGTGGGCCTTCTAGCCTCTTCATTTATTTTATGTCTCTCTTTTTTTTTTGGGGGGGGGGAGTTTTTTCCTATGGGTTTTCTCCTTTTATCTATCTTATGGGAGATTGCATTTGTACATGGGTACCTCATCAGGCCTAATTTCTGAGACCGATTTTATATTTCCACACTGCCCACCTAAGCTATGCTTATGGGGGGTATTAGTGTAGGTTTTTATTTTTCCCTATTATTTAATTAGGAAAATTATATTTGTGCATACATGGAGTTTTCCTACATTTGTGGGATAGGCTAGCTTATGTGGAGATGTGTGTCATAGATGTGTCATAGGTGTCATAAGAATGTCATAAGTAACTCCCTTGATGGGAGTTACTTCTCTATTCTTAGCACCTTATCACCACCTTTCATGGAAGAGTTACTGTCTATTCTTGGGGTGCCTTGACCACCTTTTGTGGAGGAGTTACTTATGTGCTCTCCTATATGTATTCTTCACTTTGGCCATCTCATGTTAATCAGATATTGGATTTTCTCCTTTTTTGTCTTGTGCAGTTTATCTTCTTGTATAATTTCAAATTGCTATAGCATCTATGTGGTGTGCACTTGCTTGATCTCGTGTGATCACGTCTCCATTGCATTCGCATTATCTAGATTCTGGAAACAACTCCGATAGATAGTGCTACATGAGAGGAATATGAGAAATTTTTGATGATGTTTCCTCATTTATTCAAATAATATTTATGTTGAACATTATTTATATTTCTACTAAACATTATTTTTTATTTTTTAAATTATTATTGAAATAAATTTCATCAGGATGATGACCTATTTTAGAGGGTAAGGATGTCACATTAAGTTTCTTTTAAAAACTATTTAAGCATTGAATAGTGGATTATGATAGTAATGATTATAAGTGATAAAATTTATTTATGAGTTGGATATATATATTCTATATGGGTGACAGTTATATTGTTTGATTTTTGTTTAATATCTTGATGGATAGCATTTGCATATATTTTATAATGCTTTATGATCATGATGATGGATTTCAGTTGCAAATTATTTGCATTCAATAATTTATTTTTGGTTATATGTTGATGGTTATTATAATTTTGGACTAACTACCTATTCATTTGACTAGTTGGTTACAAGACTGTCCTACCCTCACAAAAAATTTAGAGGGAGAGTATGATTAGAGAGGGGGTGTAGATATCAACACTTAGGGGTTGAAAGACTTCTTCAAAATCCATACACACCAAATCTTTGATTGCTTAAATCAAATTGATACTGTTAATGCTTTACAAAAATTATGAGTGTTTATTTTTCATTAGATATCTATGTGGTTGATAAAGCATGCTTGCATTGATTTTGAGATGGTTATTGTCTTATATTTGTTGATTGACATGAAATGTTAATTTTGTGTTGACAGTTCATATATCCATAAAAATCTTATATGAGCTAAATTGTATTGAGTTGTGATTGTGTTAGACTCCTTTATACATTTTAACTTATAAAACAAATATTGTGTATGATTTTACATAGATATGTCAATTTTGGTGGCCTAGGGAGGTGAAATGAGGTAAAAAGACACCCAAATCAATTATTTCAAATATGTTTATAAAACATATGAAATGGGGTTTTAGTTTGTGGAAGATTCTAGTAGTTATTTTTTATATTAATTTCAAACCAAAATGGAAATGGAGTCATTATTGAGGATCTTCAAAGATATTAGGGCTTTCATTATTTTATTTTGTTAATTTCTATGTTTTAAAATTATCATGAAGAGTTGAATATACTTGGAGATAAGAGGGTTTTTCATGCATCCATTATGCCCAAAAATCAAGGTTTGAAATTCAAATGAATGGTAAAATGGAACAAATCAACCATAAATGAATTTGAGTTCCTTTATGGAAAAGGCATATAATAGTAAGAAATCTTTCAGCTCATGCAAGACATGCATAAAGAATGGGAAAAGAATAAGAGAGAGGGGGTAAATAACAAAAATATGATAAATAAGGAGGAGAAATCAACATTTTAGAGTAAAAGGGTTTATCATTTCACCCATTCAATGGTAAAATCTCACTATATCCATGTTGGTTTACCTTTATTTGATGGTAGATTTGAATGGTAATAAAAATGAAAAATAAAGAGAGTTTTATTTTGGATTTTATTGAATTCATTGAATGTGTGAAATGATAGGTTTTAAGTAAAAAATATTAATTTAAACCATAGGTTAATAGGTCTATAGACCTAGGGATGGAACTAGGTTCCATCTTGAGGCCTATAGATCTAAGGGCCGATCCTTATTAAATGTAGACCTGACATTATTTGGAAAAAATCCTTGTTATTTATTTTTTTATTTTATTATGAATAAAGTTGGTCCTATTTTTATTGAATGTTACTTAAAAAAATCAAACTCTACAGAGTTAAGCATTTATTGTGAAATATGAAATTATATAGATAGGTATATATATGAAAAATATGTTTATATGTGTGTGTGTACACATACACACACACACGCACACACACACACACACACACACACACACACACACACACACACACACACACACACACACACACACACACACACACACACACACACACACACACACACACACACACACACACACACACACACAAGTATGAGGATGTTTACATACATGTGTGTGAACTTTGAGTAATAAAACCTGAGTATGTATATAAATAGGTGGTAATCATTTAGTAAAATGTGTCTGAGTGGATTGGTAGTGAATATTGTTATATTAAACTTCATTGTTTACACTCAACTATGAGTTTCAATGCATAATCATCATGCAGTGAAACATAAAATCCACGCATCCATTATTTCCCTTTTGGTGATTTATTACAACTATAAGTGTTAATAAGGTAAATCTGAGCTTATATGCATGACTTATTGTTATTGTTTTAGTTCATTCATATCCTAGGTATTTGGGTTGGTTTTCATAAGGTATAATAAATTATTGGAGCTTGTTAAATATATTTTTATATAAAAGTGTTATAGGGATATAACAAACTAGGTTATATAGATGGTAGAATCCATGTATATACATGCTATCTAGTTTACTTTTTGTTATCTAAAATGTATTATGAGAAATTAACATTTAAGTCTTATACTTACAATTTTGTAGTAGACTATATTAATAGCATTGAGTTGATATATAGAATATTTATATATGTAAATAAGAATTTTTCACAAATCTATATATTAACTTGAATAATTATAGAATCTAGGAGTAGAGGGTAGGTATTATAGATTCTTGATGACTTACTATAATAATGACATATGCAATTAAGTAATTTAACAAAGCTTGAGTTACCTACATGAACTTATATTGTTGTATCCAGATGAAATACACAATTGTAAGTGATAGTGAGAATTTTGAGTGAAATATTAAAATAAGAGAATGTTTTTATATTAGTTTTAGATTGTATAAAAATGAGGGTTATTACTATTTTTTGGTATGGCTGGTAAATAACATGAAAAACAAAATTAGGAATATGGTATACCCATTCTCATATTTTATAATGTTTATAATAGGCTCTATTTATAAGTGTAAATAGGGAAAATTATGTTGTGAAGCATAACCAAAATGTAACCTTATTCTAATATGATCTTATTCTACATTAAAACATGATGAAACAAATAATGGTATGATATATAGAGGAAACCTATAGTTTTAATTATGTTATGAGTTATTATGAGATGTACAAGCTATCATATTGACTGAGTGTTTTCATTAGTTATACACACTTATATAAATGAATTTTGATTGAAATATTTGTTGAGAAGGGAAATAAAATGACTTGATTTTATTCTAGTCTCTTATGTACATTTTGATTAAATATAGTTCATTTGATAAGCCTATGTTGTCATCTTTGTGGATTATGTAAATAAAAACAAGAGGGTTTCATGCTTTATGATTGGTTGTATTTGATAGCACTATTTGGGTTGAGTGTATGTTATAATCTATGTTATTATGATTTTGAATATTTATATGAGTGTAGACACTAGAAACCTAAACAAATTGTTCTATATTTTGTAACACATCCCTTTCAACCCCTTGGACCCCCTTTCAAAAAAATGCCTCTTAACCCCCTTAAAGATCCATTTACGCCTATCCACATTTAGATAATTATTTAATAAATCCCTATTTCCACCTCACCCTAAGACCAATTCCCATGCTAACTTACTTTCACGTTGCCCTAACACCATTTCTTGCCCTAACATTTAAGTCCTGACCACCTAAGACCATTTATTTCCCTAAATTTTACTCCTTAACCTCCCAGACTATTTATACCCACATGAACATACTCCTTTAAAATAACTTAGACCATTTAAAATGGTCCTAAATTTCAAAAGTAAGTGTAAAGCACTATTTTTAGCAAGTTGGACCTATTATACTATGACCAATGTAGATCATCCCTCGACCAATGCCAATTGACCAAGATTGGCATCGATTATTTAAGTTTTTACATGACCTTTACTCGAGAGGTTAAATAATCTAAGTCTGAGTACAAGTTATCATTCTTGAGAGCTTGTACATGAACTAGATATCCAAACTAGAGAATTAGAGACTTTTATAGAGGTATAAAGGAGATGCACCATTGGTAAACTAAAGGTTTTAGCATCATTATGTTGATTGAATTATTATAGGTCTCCATCCAAGTTTTCTTAACCTATCATCCACTTCTAAGCCAACATTACTACATCAGATAAGTAACTATTATTATTTAATCAATTTAAAAGTTTCTTATCTTAGAATTTGATAGTTTTAGTGTCTTCATACCTTCCTCATAACCCCAACTACCCATGTCAAAGTTTTGTGCTTCAACACTCCTTTGACATCAAACACCCATCAACCTTCCATAATCCTTATAATCCTAAAAACTCTATCTAAATATTTATGAGTATCATTATAACCCTCGTGATCCTATCCCAACCTTTAACTATACCAACAAATTTTTAAAATTCCCCAAAAATTAATCATTCCACCAAAGTTTAAAACTTTGTTTTTACATAGTGGCTGATGTTAGTTATGCATAAATGACATCGATCAATATAGATTGGCATTGGTCTCTATGTAAACTTTTATTTATAAAAAAATCAAGCTAAAAAGACCCATTTAGTTCCATCAAAACCCTTGTTTCTCAATCCCTATCACAACATAGAACCATAATACATCAACCAGCCCTGACCATTATCACCTTAGTATTTCTTTCATACAAATTAGCTTAGGAATTATTTTATCATTTGTTTGAATTAATTTATTATTTATTTATTTAATCATTCATTATCAACATGTTTTGGACTTAATTTATTTTAATAAGTGGGTTGACAACCATCTGACAAATTTTCATACTTCTAGTATCTAGAATTTGCTAGGTAATCCACTTATAAACCAAACTAATTCAAATTCGTTTAAGTCTTATTGATTTTCAAGTCATTCCTCCCCAGCCAAAGAGAATTACTCATAATGTCTGGATCAATGGAGTGCAAAACCACATCTAATTTCACCTACGCCTTCCCCCTTAATTTATTTTAACTTGTTTTCATAAAATAAAAATAAAATGATCTAACATCTAGTAAAACATTTTGGCATGCCCAATGGGACCCATAATTCTCTTGGGTTCAGAGTCATTTTAGGACATTTATAATTGCATTAGTGAATAAATCATTTAATTTATTTTGAAATATTAAATGATTTTCATTACATTTATTCATTTCTAAAATCATAATTGCTTGCTTTCCTTACTTTTAAATTGAAAAGGAAAAATCTCTTGTTCTTTCTTTATTTTCAAAGTAAAAAGGAATTTTTATTATTTTCTGTCTTTCTAAAATCTGAAATGTAATCATACTAGGACTAGGACTTGTACTATCATCTTACAATTAGGTTGCATTCAAAGGTTTTATATTAATTAAAATAAATTAGAACTTTATTTTGAGATTAAAATAAACCTTTCATACATTGATTGCCTATTTACTTAATTCACATAGCTTAATTAATTGGGTATATCAATCATGTACCAATCAATTATTTTCACACACAAGCCAAATAAATTACACAATCAAACCATTAAGACCTTGACATAGGGGAACCAATTGGGATTTCATCACCTAGTGATAACCTTCACCCCAACTATCCTACTTGGATTTCACCACCAAGGGGAGAGCCAACTTATTACACTAACTGAGCATAAACTCTAGATATTAGGTATATATTGGCAAATCACTTGACACCCTTATGTTGTGGTGTGTGAAGTAAGGGGGTAGACCCCAATACCAAGCCATGTACTAATTCCAATATAGAAACTTTGAACCTAAACAAACCTGAATCCATAGACTACCTTTTCTAGTACCCATTTCAAAATCCAAGTGGAGTCTCATAATTTTAAACTTAAGGTATAATCCCAAAGTGAGACAAAAATAAATCTTAGGATTTGACATAATTTTAGTGTGTGATCTTGTTGAATATTTCTATTTTATCTCTTTTTGAGTTAGTGAGTTCACTTCCATAAACTTGTAAACTCCCACGACTTTATCTTATGGTCTTGACATGACAACGAGCCAGAGACCAAGCCAACAAAAACCAACCTCACCACCAACCTTCTTCCTCTTCTTCATCCATGGATCACACTCTAAAGGTAGAGAGCTCTCTCAACCATTTTAAGAGTTTTGATATTCCCTAGTTTTTTACTTGAGGGGATATGGAATTCATAAACTTCCTTGATAACAACCCAATTTCCCTCCAACATTATCTTACCATAATTACCAACCATGCCTCCAATTTGATTCCTTCTAGTGAACCCCCTATGACATGCCTACTTACCTTATGGGTGAGGCTTCATTTGTCACCATGTTTACTACCCAATCTATGGTAACTCAAGCCTCATCTTCTACAATTAACCCATTTATTAGTATTTCCAAAAACCAAGATTCTCTCACCCCACCAATAAATACCTGATCACCTTTAACTTCCACCAATACCATAACCAACCCTTAAAATGTGGGGTCAACCCAACCAATGATAAATTTGACACCACTTAGCATTAAGATTCCATCCTCTAGTCTAGTTTCCCTACCTATTATCACCAAAAACCAAAGTAGTCAAACATCATCCTTTCCATTTCAAAACATATTAGTTTCTATACCATCCACTCTTCCACTTATAAGTACAAGGTTAACCACACACATTCAACAACCAAACCCAACCATGCCCATATCTCAACAAGTATCCACTACACTTAATAAAGTCTATGTGCCAAATCAACAAGGATATATGCCTCCCATATCATCCCAACCTTAACCAACTATCAATATATGGCCTCCACCTAGCCTTCAAACATGTAATACATTACATCATCATAACACTGACAACACATACCTTTCAAATATGTGGGTGCATCAAAAGTTGACCTCATCATGTTGTTAATAGATAAAAAGAAAATTTTAGAGGCATCCATTTTTGGATCTCACAACCTTTTATCCTATGACCAAATTTTTAATGAACCTACTCACCCTTTTGTACTATTTCATCCTTACCCCACTCAACAAAAACTTCCTAAATTCATGAAGTTACAAAGTAATGATGATACCCAATAATATTTAAGGGAATTTGGGCATGCATGTTATCTCATCACCTTAAAATTTCTCTTTTACTTTAAACCTTTCCCATGTCTTTAGCAAGACTTGTTTTGGATTAGTATAGTGCCATTTCTAGGCACTCCCTCTTTTCATTCACTCAACTTGCATAAAATTTCTTGGATATCTTATCCATCAACATTTCTAATAAAGTGTCCATAAACAACTTGTATTTTATTCACCAATTTGAGGATCAATCCATTTTGGATTTTATTTCTCGATGGAGGGGGTTAATCAACCAACTTTGTTTTTCCCTACCTCAACCAACTTTTCTCTTGGACATGTGCCAATCACATTTCATATTATTTATAATTTCAAACATTTTTTACCTTTGATGAAGAATTTACCATGGCATATAAATTATAAATTTGAGTGATTGATGAAGGTAAACTAAATATTAGAAATAAGAATGTCAGCTTTAAACTTGTCAAAACTTCTTCCAAACCATCCCAAGTCCAAGGGATTAGCCAATGCCATTGTTCTTAGGACAACTCCTCCTCTGGTGGTAAACTATTCAAACCCATCCACATATTCAAATCAAAACCAAAATACAAAACCCCAAAAACCCTTTATTCAAAATTAATACACTCTACTAGGGGAGTCTTATGCTTTAGTTTTGGGAAAATGTTGAAAGTATCAATAATCCAACTTCCATAAACTAAACCCCCTCAACAATTTGACTGATCTTGTCCTATACCAATTTGGTATAAGGAGAATGAGTTTTAAAACTATGATCATGTCATCAAACATAATGTTGATACATCTCCAAGACCTTTAAGAACATATTTCAAGACTTGATTGATAAAGGTGAACTTATAATGTATAATTCAAATGCACCTCCAAACCAATCTCTTGACATTTTCCATCAACCTTTTCCAAAACACCTACCTTCTTCAAATAATAAGCATAAAAATTAAATAACTTTTAATAACCATGAGGTTCACACTATAACACATTGTCCTTAATGGACTTACAAATTAAGAACCCATAACCCAAACAACTTCACCTATTCTACTTCCCAATTTGGTGGAACCAACCCAAACAACCTCACTTCCTCCACTTCCCTCAATAGTGGAACCACCCATCCTTCCTTTGGAAATTTCTTACAAGGAAGATGACATCATACCTATTCCCCTTCCCTTAATAGTGGAACCACCCATCCTTCCTTTGGAAATCACTCACAAGGAAAATGACATCATACCTACTCTACTTCCCTCAATAGTGAAACCACCCATCCTTCATTAGGAAATCACTCACATGGAAGATGAGATCATACCATGTATCCCTCCTTTGGAAATCTCAATTAAGGAAGATGACACCATACCTACTCCACTTCCCTTAATGGTAGAACCACCCATCCTTCCCTTAGAAATCATGCCTAAGGAAGAGAAAACCATAAACATCCCACTTATTCAACTAATTATTATCCCATTGAAAACCCTTACTGAGGAGGCCAATTCCACATATAAACCATTTTCAATATTAGAACAAAATCTAGAATTCCTATCACAACCAAAACTTGACTGAGCTACATTTTGACACTATCTTGGACTGCCCTACCATACAAAGAAGGAGCCAAAAATCCTATCAATCATCCAACCTTAAACCTCAACAAAATTAACCACCCTCACCTTAACCAAACTAGTAAGCTCATCCACATCTCAACCTTCAACCAAATCAACCAACCCAACTCCTTTAAAAACAAATGAAACAAACCTAACTACCCCACTCAAACCTATCAATAACTTGGGTGTTATTCCAACCCAAAACCTAATTCATCCACCCTTAAAATTAGAGTTGACACCATAAAACCAACATAAATACCAATAACCTAAATCAATGAGGAATATCAAACCACTTAGGACTTAAAAACCTAAAACCATTTCTTGTCCCATCTCAACTTCACCCTCCATCTTAGGGCCATACCCCTTATCCATTTTAGGACCTAACCCTTCCACTTTGTTTAATAATCCAAACCCTCCAACAAAGGGACCACAAAATCAACCTCCTCTTCTTACCACACATCCATGTATCAAAACCAAACCTTCAACCCCCAAACCATCAACCAAAAACATTTCAAAAACTTCACTCATAGTACTTACCCCTAAAAATGTACCAACCCCAACAGTCAAAACAATGACTTCAACCCTATTAACACCATTGTTATAATCATAATCTACCATATTACAAAGGTTTTTAAAAAGCTCTAACATAACCCTACCTCCCATTAAACCATTCAAGCCTCTAATCGCAAAACTAGTTTGGTTTTATGATAACCTAATCTATGCATACCATAGAACACTTAGGAATGACACTAAAAACTACAACACTCTTAAAGACATAATCTATAAATTATATGGCATAGATGACCTATTGATATATGAGCCTCCTCTTAGACCACCTACAAACCAAAACATAAAAAATACCACCTCGCATAAACCCACCTCCATGCTCTCATTAAAGAGTAAGCATGAAGTAAAACAACCTACCATCCCACCTACATTCCAATTTGACACCATCCATGTGGTCATTCAATCAAAAATTCAAAAGGATAAGGGAAAAGATAAAGTATCCATCCCTTGGACATATCCTTCTTCTATAGAAACATCCAAATCATCTTCACCAAAACCCAAGATTTCTATCTTGGGTACACCTCCACCCAACCCATTGGGACTAATACACATGTCAGTTCTCAAATAACTTCACCAAACCCTGGTTATGAAGACCTTGTATAAATTGATCCAAACCTCACCTCAACACCATCAATCCATGATGGAGGATTTATAATCAATTGAGGTCCAAATTAAAGATCCTTAACCTTTATCAACCATTATTGGATCCCTCCAAGTATCAACCCTCATCACATTCTAAGATTTTGAGATACCTCATATCCACATAGACAATCTAGATCCTCCCCTCTTCATCACAACCCACATCAATCAAACCCAACTAAAAAGGGTCATGATTTATGGGGGAGATAGTATCAACTCAAACTTCCCAAAAACATCATGTACCAAACCACTGGTGTGTTATGATATTTCAATGAGATGATGACAATCACCTTGAGAATAGTTGTTCTTAACGTATGATTAAGCCCTCTAACTTTCCCCAAACTCTTCTATATTTTATAAGGGAAATTTTAGTATAATTTACTTCTTGGACACCCTTGGATCCAAACCATGTTTATGTACCTTTAACCTTACATAGATGCCTAAAATTTGAACATGAAGTTCAAGTTCATATCATCCCCACCAAACCTAGTCTATTTAAGTCATGAAAAATGACTTACCTCCCAAATGACGTCCTTATTCCATTAAAAGATGTAACACCTCTAACTTCCACCAATGAAGATTCTAAAATCTCAACCATACCCTCTTCACAAATCCCTGTGAAAGAGCCCTTGTAATCCACATGCCAACATATTTTGCTTGGAGAATACCACCTATCAACTCTCAATACCATTTTTACTCCTCAATCATATGGAAACCTTGACCAATATCCTCACTATAATCCTAATATCAAAACCATCATCCCCATCAAACCTTCCAACCACCAAACCAAATTTATCTATGGGGGAATCGATCAACCACCTTTGACTTAGAACACCTCACCTTCTATCAAACCATTCACCTCTAATTTTTCCTTCTTGGATAGACTAGATTTTTGCCCAAACATACCTATATTGGTATGATTATAAAGGGTTTACTTTAGGTTTTTATGGACCACATGAGAATATCCCATGAAAAACTTAAAATCCTCATGAGCAATAGGGCCTTGGATTTATTTAACCAAGGGAATTGACCAAAATACTTCTTATCTCAATCATTGAGGAAGAAACCCCATCCTCACCTACCTCTTATTCTTTGGAGTTTGATGACCTGGATTCCATTCCTCTTAATTTTTTTATCACCATGGTTAGTTTGGGACCCCTGACCTATCAAATTCATGAGTGAACCAAAACCATTCCTCTAACTCATTTTGAGATAGTGGAAGATGTTTCCCCCACTATTAATACCATCTAGTGTTAGGAGGATGACTCCATTATCACCTACCTTGGTGTTGAATACTCCTACCTTCACAAATCCATTACATTGACTATATTGAATGAAACTACTATTGATCTCAACTTGGACACTCAATACAATATTTTTATAATAAAAATTAGACAATATTTAGACTCCTCAGAATATCAAGACTTATCCTCTTTTCTACATGACCATAGCATAACATTTACTTGGTCTTATAGTGATATGCCTAGAATAGACCCTTCTATTGTCATCCACAACATCATTACTAACCTCGATGCCAAGCCTATTACTCAAAATATTCAAAGGATGTACCCTTGCATTGCCCTCTTTATTAAGGAGGAGATATAGTATATCTTGTCCATCAAATTCATCCAACCCATTAATTATCCACAATGGGTCTTGAATGGCATTCCTATCACTAAAGCAATAGGGGTAATTTGTATTTGTAATGATTTACATGACCTTAAACTCACCTATTAAAAGGATGACTCTCCTTTACCAAGCATCAACCAATTTTTTGATCTAACTACTAACCATGAGATGCTATCTCTTATGGATGGATTTTTGGGATATAACCAAATCTTAATTTCCCCAAAAGATCAACACAAAACTACCTTCATCACCCAATGGGGAATTTTTTTCTATAGGGCCATTACTTATATCTTGAATAATTATAGTGTGACCTATCAACATGCTATGACCTACATATTTCATGAATTAATCCACAAAACTATGTAAGACTATGTTGATTACCTCCTTGGTAAGTCCAAACATTGCCAAGACCATTTTGAAATCTTTAAAGTCATCTTTAACTACCTTATCCAATTCCATGTTTACCTCAACCCAAAGAAATGTATATTTGGGTCTTATAAAAAAAACTCATTAGATTTATAATTTCCCTTTATGGAGTAGAAATCAATCCCAATAAAATAAAAGAAATCATATACATGCCTCCTCTAACTAAACCTTAAACAACTCCATAGTTTTTAGGGTAAGCTTCAATCAATTCATAGATTAATCTCTCAATTATTCAATATATGTCAACCCTCTCAACACGTTTTTAATAAAGATATATCATTTAAGTGGAATTAAGACTATTAAAAGGCCTTTCAATCACTCAAAGGATACCTTTTCTCTCCACCTATCCTTGTTCCTCCAAAAAAGGACCAACCCTTCTACCTTTATGATCCAAAACTCAGAAGTTTTGGTTGATAAATATCACAATAACATAGAAATAACATAGTAACAATGAATTCTCTGAGAAGAGATGTAGTATTACTCAAAATCGCAATACAAATATATGCTTATCTCTGGGAAGAGATGTCTGTCTTCACATTTCGGGTTACCTCTTATTTTATACACAATTTGAAAGCATGGGGAGGATGTGGAAGGTCACCAATCTCGAGGGAGATGAAGTGGTATGACTTCCAATATTTAAAACAATACATAATTCGAGGAATTACTATTTTTAGAAACTTACTATTTTTAGACAGCACTATTAAAATTGAAATTTGAGGCAATTACATTGGGTTTTCAGGGGTCAAACTTCATTGAGTGGATCTCAATACAATTTCACGATGTTCCTCTCGTTCTTAGCTTTCCAACGGTTCAAATGGCGAGTCAATTGGAGCTACGGTGCAAAAGTTATGGCTCCCGAAAGTTTCGTCATCAATTGGGGTGGAACTGTCACCCGAATTGTCACCTAAATTGATGCCTAGATCACTTTACATCTCTACCACAGACCATTCCTTAGGTACCATGATCACATATCATAATGATCAAAATAATGAATAATCAACATACTATATACTACAAACACTTGTAGAGTATGAAACTCATTATACCCATACTAAGAAGTTATGTATCACCTTGGTCTTTATGGCCCCCAAAATTCATCACTACCTCTTCAACTAAAAAATATTTGTCATCAAAAACATCTAACCCTCAAGTACATCCATTCTAAGCCATATAAAAATCAACATACGGGTATATGGATCATGATTTTAGCTAATTTCGACCTTAATTTCCTTCAACAAAAAATACTGAAATGTCAAATCAATTTTATTTATTGGTCAAATCCCCTTTAACTGACAACCAACCTTATAACCTTGAGTTTCTTTATGAGTCCATCACAACTCTCTCCTAGCAAGACATTTATTACCAAATGACCATGTTATTTGATGGATCAAAATGTCAATGTGGCAGGGGTGTCAGAATCATCCTTATACTCTTTAAAAGAAAGCCTTTTCCATTGTCTTTTAAACTTGAATTTTATTACACCAATAATATGGCTAAATATGAATCCATAATTTTAGGTCTCTAAATAGCTATGTCCTTGGGAGTAAAATCAATCAAAAATTTTAGTGATTCCAAACTTATAATCAACCAAATAAATGGTTCATACCAATGTAAAAATGATGTTCTCAAAAAATACAAATAATTAGTAGATGTACTATTGACATCATTTGATCACTACCTTATCCAAGCCACTTCATGTTTGATAAATAAGTTCACTAACACCATAGCTTCCCTTGTATCTCAAATATCATCTTCACCTTTAGACTCCAAAATATTTTTAACCATTCATAAACTTAACCAACCTTCTTATACCAAAATTGACCTTCCTTCCATCTACAATGTGGAGGAAATCTAATTAGATATTTGGTATAACTTTTCAACTACCTCACCTTAGCCATCATCCCTTTAGACCTCTCTAGGAATGGTATATGAGATTTCATGTAGCGTATTACTTTATTTAGCATACTAGGGGGATTCCTCTACAAATGAGGCTTTGATGGTCTCTTTTTTAGGTGCCTTCATAGCTTTGAAATCCCTTTCACAATCAAAGAAACTCATAATGGGATTTGTCGAGTAAACTTTATTGGCTTACCTATCTCTAAGTGAATCCATCACCTTGGCTACTATTAGCCTACCCTCAACCAATATTTTTACAAATATGTCAAGTAGTGTGTCAAGTGTCAACAACATGCCAACTTGCATTGCATTCCCAATCATACCCTTCAAGTTGATAAGGAATTTTAGGCCTTATCTCAATGGGGATTAGATCTCACTGGTGAGATCAACCCTCACTCTTCATAGAGACATCATTCTATCATCACCATGATATAATACTTTACCAAATGGGTGGAGGCTATTCCTCTCATCTCAACCGAAAATGATAAATTTTTTGACTTTATCAATTATTGTATCATATACCACTTTGGTGTTCCTTACAAAATCATCACCGATAATGGAAAGTCATTAAAAAATAAGACATTGCACAAGATTTACAACACTTTAGACATTAAGTTAATCTTATTATCTCCATACCACCCATAAGATAATGGATAGGTTTAAGCCTATAACAAGACCCTTAATAAAATCCTCACCAAAGTGGTTAACTAATCTAGTAGGTTTGGCACTTGCACATTTTTTTTGCCTTATGGGTGTTGAATCAACATTTAAACCCATACAGGTGCCACCCCTTTCTCACTTGTCTATGGTGTAGAGGTTATCTTACCTCTTGAAGTGAAAATTCTTTCCCTTTTCATATCCCTAAAGGATATCATCTCTAAATAGGATTATCATCAATAATGCCTAGCCCAATTTGATCTACATGATGAACATTGTTTGACCAATCTTAACCATATTGATGTCTATAAGTATTGATTCAAATATGCCTATAAAAAACACTTAAAGGAATGATAATGCAAAATTAGTGAGCTTGTCTTAAAGGAAAATCAATATGTAAATAACATGGAAAGAATCAAGTGGGACAATTTTTCTCCTAAATTGCTTGGACCATTCATCATCATGTATAAGTATGGGTCTACGACTTATCGGTTATCATCCCTTGAAGGAAAGATGGAACTTGAGCCCCTCAAAGATTTGAATTTTCATATGTTCTTTGTTAAAACAAGTTCTAAATCACCTCATGTCTAACTTAAAATCACCCTTTGTTTTATAAACTTATCACCTTCATCTCCTTATTTTCAGAATAACCAATTAAATCAAATAATCATGTGATTATCCATCATATTTTAATCCTAATCCTAAAAATGGGTACCATATCTCTACCCATTGCATGATTATCATGGATACTTTTTTCCCCTTATAGGATGGATCCCCATGGTCATTGTCTCTTAAACCTCTATCACCCATTATTTAACCTTCTTGTGCTATGGTTTTACACTTCATAAAGGAAAAACTTAGACCTATATAATCTATTCCATGTCTAAAACAAAAAAAATTATATTATGGGTCATATTTCAACCTACAAACTACTCCCTTAAAGGACAATTGCCAAAACAATTTAGAATTTCTCAAAAGATAGATTTTTCCCTCAAAGGATAGATATTAAAATCAAACAAATCCAAAACCTAGATGACTCTTTTGAAGGATGGCTAAGTCAAAAATTTATAAAAAAGCAATCAAATGGAAGCTTCCCACATAGATCAACTTCCCCAAACTATCAACCAAATAAAAGCATAAAATACCTTAAGTCAAAAATAAATAAATAAAATATATCCCAAAGAAAGCTTTTTGCATTGATCAAATTTTACAAAACATTCATAAACTTCTCACTTTGATCAGTCTATACTTAAATAAGACATTAAATTTCCTACAATGGTTCTTAGGTCACCTACAAAAGGGGAAATCCATACCCATAAGAGGGTTACACTGCCCTACATTCACCTATCTACAACATATCACTCTTTTTCACCCTCTCAATTAAGGGTTGAAGCTTAGATGACACAACATGATCAAGTCACTTATTTAATAAATGAAATAACATTAATGACAATCAGGCAAGGGGATTATGTACATAAACCTACCTATTATGGTTATGATCTTTTCTAATGAGAACATTTAACCTCCTTATTCTAATTTCATGAAAAAATATTGCAACAATCATTAAGGTGTGTGTCTTAAATTTTTGAGTCATCATATCCTCATTCACCTTTACCTTTTACATATGTAATTTTAACTAAAGAACTCTATATGTCTAATTTACATCTGTCAAAATAATCCAATTCATTGCAAATAGAAAATCACATCATAAAGCATTTAGTTGATTTATTATGTGAATTCTATTTTACCATTGAAGTCACTTTGATCAACCATTACTTAGGTGTTTTTATTATGAAAACATTCTATTTCACCATTTAACCAACATTTTGATTATAATTCACTTAGGTGTTTTATAATCTCTTACCTCAAATCATCTAAAAATCACATCATAATCATTATGCTAATTAAATCAACATCAAAATTTAAAACCACACTAAAAAAACCATAAACACAGCAAAGAACACCTCATCCCCACCAACCCACCAACCAAATCACTTCAAACTTTGTCATTTTGGCTGATAATTCACACTTTTTTGTGACAACACCTTACCTTGGTCATTTTGACCACATAACTACATCACCATACTTGATAAATCACACACTACTTTTGTCTCCCAACTCTTTAGATGAATTAGATCACGACCCCTTGTAGTCTTGACACCTATGACCATTTTATCTTTTTAGGATCACATCCTACTTTTGGATCCCTAAGACCACCTACACCTCCACTAATATACTTGAGTTTATAGGTGTACCCCATATCAACTAAGCTTACCATTATGTCTTAGTTACCATGTCACTTTTCCTTCTAAGTGCAACCCTATTTAAAAAGTACTTCAACTATGAAAACCTAGTTTATGAATGATCTACGATATCACACTTAGTCAGATTCTTTTCTCTCATTCATGCTTAAATGCCAAACCAACCACTGAACCTTGTCACTAACTTATCCACTTGTCAATCATGTACCCAAATCCATTTCACCTCATCGATTTTTGGTTTAAGGGGGAACACCTCCTCCCATATTTGGGGAATCTAACCTTTCACAAACCATTAGTTTCTATTTTGCATCTTGTTGATATAAACTACACAACAAAAAAGGGAAAAATATAGACAATAGAAAACCACACCAATGGTTCTAGATGTCAAAACACAACCTTTTTGACCCCTTGGGCTCCTTTTAGTAAAAAACCTTATTAACCCCCTTAAATAACATTTCCCCTACCCATATTTAGCTAATTATTTAATAAATCCCTATTTCCACCTCATTCTGAGACCAAGTCCCATGCTAACTTACTAACACCTTGCCCTAACATTTAAGTCCTAACAACCTAATACCATTTATTTCCCTAACATTTACTCCCTAATCTCCCTAAAATATTTCTTCCCATGTGACCACACTCTTTAAACCAACTTAGACCATTTAAAATTATCCTAATTTCTAAAAGTAGGTGCAAAATACAATTTTTATCAAGTTGGACATATTCTACCATGACTAATGTTAATCATCCCTCGACCAACACCAGTTTACCAGGATCAACATAAATCACTTAAGTCTACCCATGACCTTTGCTCAAGAGGTTGAATGAGATGAGTTTGAGAATGAGTTATGATTCTTGAGAGCTTGTGTGTGAACTAGAGAGTGGAACCAAAGAACTAGAGACTTTTTCAGAGGTATAAAGGAGCTACAATATTGGTAAATTGAAGGTTTTAGTGCCATTATGCTACTAAGATTCTTCCAAGTCTCCATCCAAGTTATTTTAACTTGTCATCCACTTCTAGGGCAACATTGTTTCATTATATAAGTTCTACACTTGAACACTCTTTTGCCATCAAACACCCATTAACCTTTCATAATCCTTTTAAGCCTAAAACCTTTATCTGGATATTTTTGAGTGTCATTCCAACCCTCACAAGCCTATCCCAACCTTTAACTAGAACAAAAACTCTTTAAAACTCACCAAAACTTGACCATTCCACCAAAGTAAAAAACTATGTTTTTACATAGTGATCGACATCGATATTTCATAACCAATGTTGATCCACAAAGATCAACATCGATCTTTGTGTAAACTTGCATTTATAAAAAATAAATCTAAAAAGACCCATTTAAGCCCATAAAAACCCTTATTTCTCAATCCCTATCATAACATAGAACCAAAATAAAACCACCAGACTTGACAATTATCACTTTAGTATTTATTTCATGTAAATTAGCTTTGTTTATTTTAAAATGAATTAGGAAATCCTAAATTATTTTATCTTTTATTTAAATTACTTATTTCTTTATTTAATCATTTCTTATCATCATCTTTTAGACTTATTTGGTTTTTAAAAATGGGTTGACAGCCATCTAAGGAAGTTTAATACTTCTAGGAAATAACATTTACTAGGCAACCCACTTATCAACCAAACTAACTAAAATTTATTTAAATCTTATTGATTTATAGGTCATTCCTCCCTAGACAAAGAGGAGTTCTCACGATGTCTGGATTAACAAAGTAGAAAACCACATTTAGGTTCACCTACACCTTCCCCTTTAATTTAGTTTTACTTATTTTCATAAAATAAAAATAAAATGATCTAAAATACAGTGAAACAATGATATTTACTAGACTCTATTTTTGGATAATAGGAGATAGTTATATGAGTATGATATTTATCCCCTGATATCACCTAATAGTCATGGTTTATTAGTAGAAAGTTTTTGTGTGAGGGGAATTGACTTAGATTTTTAGATCAAATTTCTATAATGAAAACTTTGGCCAAAGTAATGCCATAGCTAAAATATTGTCATTTCACTATACTTTCTAGTTTACATGTGTATGTTGATTTCATAGTAGATAAAGGATTAGATTCTATGGTTTATATGATTGATGCATTGTATTAGTCATTATACACACAAGAGTTTCAGTTGATTTATTGATAGCCACATTATTTTTATTTGCCATTCTATGAAGGGCAAGGTCATTCCAAGTGGGGAGGTTTGTGGGAGACCATTGATCTATGGTTGGAGTTAAAACACTTAGATGATGCTCTCCCTCTATCAACTATTGGAATCATACTCAGGCTATATATATGGATCATTGAGCTATTTAAAGCTATTTTTTGTACTATTATACACATTATATTATATATTTGACATTATAATATATTTGAAATTATTAATTGATGGATATTCAACATATTAATGGATGTGAAATTTGTGATTTATTCTAAATAATATGACAATAATGGCTATAAGCTTATCTATGTATTTTTATCAGTGTTTGTTGTAATTTATGTATTTTAAAATAAAAAAATTAGAGTGACTTTTGGTTAACCTAATGGGGTTCTAACATAGATGATGTTTTTTCTTCCCAAAAACTCCATCATTACATTCTTAATAATCAAACTAAAATAGTTACAAAAATTGATCCACTTAAATACCTCATTTTAAAATTAACTCTAACAGGGAGGATGGATAAGTGGGTCATGTTATTAAGTAAGTTTAGTATTGAGTATGTTAATTATAAAGATATTAAATGGGAAATAATTTAATACACATTAGTAGAATCACCATTAAAAAATGTATATCCTTTAACCACAGACTTTCTTGATGAATCTATTTTATCCTTGTGTAAATTAATATAATGAAAATTATATTTTGATGGATATTTCACCAACCATGGCTTAGGGGTAGGAATTTTTATCATCATTACACAAGGTGATATTATAAAAAATAATTATGAATAGGATTTACATCACACCCACCACCTCTAACACACCCACCTCATAATCAATGAATTTTTGCATCAATTTTAACACCAAATCTCCTCTCATGCATAATAAGTATTGGTAATCTTTCTTGCACACATCAAAATGATAAAATTTCAATATTTTGACATTATAAATCCATCTACCACAATCATCATTTAAATTATCATCTATCTATTATGGCATTTCTATCTTACATGCTAATAATGATGAATTCAATAAATAAACAAATAAATTCCTTAAATTTTGATGAATTCTCTCAAACTTTGATGAAATCAATGCACCCTTAATGTATTCATTGTATATTACAATGAAATCATTACATATTTTAACAAAATTTATAGTATTTTTACAAAATCATTTATCTAACAAATTTGCTAAACTTTTTCATGAAACCACCATTTTCCCTAATAAACTGACTAATTTTGACTCCATTGACTCCAAAACTACTATTTGGCAAATGATGGTTTCATTTGTCCCTATCATTTATTTCACATAAATGATAAAAACAAAATTCTAAAATGTCACTCACTGGGTCCCATATCCCCTCTAGCTATTGGTACACTTAAACTCGCTCACTATGATTCCTATCCATCAGAATAGGCTCCATTTTTCCTCTCTAACCTCCTACACTGTAGATCAAAAATCAATCCTAGTTAACAAATCAACCAAATCAATTTCAAATAATGAAAATAAAATTAACACTAAACTATATATATTTACCCACCCACATGCTATTTCCACTAATTTTACACCAAACCACTTCATTTTTATTTCAAAATCATACCACCACTTAATTAGATTACTCACAATCTTTATTGATGATTGAAAATCAATTTCATAACTTTTATCCCAAATTCCTTGGAAAAAATATATCTTCTTTTATGACCCACAACTTACCATGAGATATATCATTCCCATATCCACTTCCATGTACTAATCTTCATGGGGAGAAATCTAATCATGAATATTATATCAAAATATTATTTCTCCAATCAAGTTCCTAACAACTATCTACTTGAGGCAAATTATTTTACATGCACCTAAAAATATTGAAATCATTATACTAAAATTAGTGATTTTATTTATTATAATATCAAGTACATTATTTTTATATCTATCCATCTAATCCTCATTCATTTTTCATTAATTTTGATCACTCATCCATATCCATTCTCCTTGTACTAATATTCAAAGGGCATTGTAGACACCTAAATTTCATTTAGTGTCGAAATGCACCTAGATTTTATTAATTATTATTCTTATATTAATAATTAGCATTTTCCTCTTAAAATCAAATAATTGATTAATTTAAACATTTAAATAAGTTATTTATGCACCTTTTAATCTTTATTTTAATTATTTAATTATATATTTTCCACCTAATCAAACCTCTCCCACCTTTTTCTCCCTCATTCCAACTAAATTCCCAAAGATCATCACCTCTTATGACTCTTAATATGAGTTGTCAAGCCAATCAACTAAGTTAGCTAACCAACCCCTCTTTTTACTCCACTAGGTTAAAAAGGTCTTAATCTTCATAGATGAGGACTCATCCTCAATTGTTGATCATTTAGAGCATTGAAAAAGTCTAAATGATCCTCCACCACTAGATCCTTTTCCAGGCTTCTATAAACAAGCTTGTAAATTCTCATTTTCATCCATCACAATCAATCATAGAATCTTGAGAGATCATAAGAATACTCACAATTGTAATCATATATTACATCAAAATAAAATCAAATTCATCTTTTTTGCACCAAAATGCATCCCTTTCTCCCTTTTCATTGGAGGAATGAGCACCACATTCTTGATAGAGCAAATCAAACTCAAATCACAATGGAAGATTCTTATATCTTAACTATGAAGTATTGATTATTGTAATATGCATTTGTTGTTCTAGCTTTAGTTGAATTTAGCTTAGCTTATATTAGTTCATTATCTATGCATATAATTTGGTTCATACATTTATAACATGCTTGGTGGGATATACTCACATCTTTTTAATATTTTCATCTTCTTCTTTTGCATTTAGATAACATTACCTTTATAGTTTTCATTATTGATGTATATCATTTATGTTTAATCTTATCTATTTTTGAGCTAGTACAGAATACAAGTTGCTATCTTATATTTTGTATTTAGTTGTACGTCTTTCCTACATAACAATGAATTTAGAACACTTTTTAGTGAAATTGTTAGACCAAATAGATAAATTGTCCTTCTTTCCTACATTTTTGTACTTTTTCTATACTTTTCTAGCTTGGTAATATTTTTGTGTCAAAATAGTGCTTTTAAGAAAATTGTTGTCTTGTAGTGAAAATTTACACTCTATAGTGAAATCATCAAAAGGTGTAGCAAAATCATCTCTATCTGCAATGTTATCATCCCTATCCATAGTAAAATCATCTCTTTTTGTAGCATTATCATATCCATTCACAACATTTTTGTCTCTATCAATAGCATTTTCATCTCAATTCATAGTGTTTTTGTTCTTCTTCATATCAAAATCATTACTCTTCATAGTGAAATCATTCAGTAAGCTTGTCTTCTTTTCTTTCTTTTTCTTGCATGTTCTTTTTGCAATTTAACTTTTTAGAGTTGACTATGTAACAATGTTTTTGCCACAAAGGCTTCTTTTTATGTGTTTCTCACTTTTTTACTGTAGGTTATCTCATTTTTCAACCTAGGCAAACAATATAATACCTTGTTTATAGGATTCTTGATAAAGGGAATTGACAAATAATCAAAATAAAAGTTAATTTTTCTTGTTGCTAATGTTTTTGTCTTTTATTTTTTTATTAATTACATCACTTTTCTTTCTATAACAATGTTTTTAGTTGTGAAAGACATATATGCTCTTTCCTTGGCATTACGTTGGTAATGATGCCTAAAAATTAGAAATGTTTTCATAATTTATCTATTTACCCTAGTTAATCCTGGGTATGCTCTTTCCTTGGAATCATATTGGTGATGATAACTAGAAATCAAAAACAACTATGAATTCTTTATTTTTATTTTCCTAAGGGCTCTATTGATCATGGATTTTACCACCACACAATAGGGCAAACCCCATTTATCGATGGGGTATATAAAACAAGATCCACTTATTTCAATTGCTTAAATGGTTGTGTGTTTTAAGCACATTATGATGTGAGGGTATTTTATGTTCCAATACTCAAGGTTTCAATATTTGACTCAATATTTGATATTTTTTATTGTCAAAACACTAAGATCCATACAACTATGTTGTGCACTTTGGGACAAAATCCAATAGTGTGTATCCACTTTATCAATTTCTTCCATGGTTTTATTCCCCCTAGATAAGCTCATGTCTACCTTAATCCTAGGATCACATTTTTTCCATCTGACTTTGGTGCATTAATTAGTAGTTATCATTGAGAAGTAACTTTCCACACACCCTCAAAACTAAAACTTAGTGGGCCATGGGAATGGTAGGATCCTCCATGGTTAGCACCTTGAAACATTAGACCATAGCTAAGAGCACAGATGAGTAAGTGACAATAGAAACCCCAACAGTTGTTCACCATCTTTCTACCTACTTTTTACCATTTTTGTGTAATTTTTTGTTTGTTTAAGGTATAAGCTTTTTTTAATTATTTCTTGAACATTGACATGTCTCTTATTTTTGAAAATCATTTAGTTAGATCTCTAGTTATTTTTGAAACCTTTGTCAATATCTTATCTATTGTAAAAAATCATGGCCTCTTGGAACAATAACCCCTCCAATTATTTCCCAAATCACAATCACAATATCCCATACTATAATCCAAAATTAAATTCACCTAACTTTGATTCAAGTTCACCTTTGGATCAAGTATGACATAAAGCTAATCAAAACCCAAGTTTGAACATGTATTCAAACTCCAATCTTATTCAATTGAGCTATAACATGGATGGTTATTTGAATTCTCCAAATTCCTAATTAAACCGCCATAAAAAATGCACCTCCTATTCATATTCACCTATGGGACAATACTATAACTCTCATATGGGGATAGAATCAAATCAATCCGTAGGATACAATAACCAAAATTTATTGAATGGTTCCCCTAGTCCTAATTCATCTCCTCATCAAATATCACCTAACCCAAATCAAACCATGTATATAGATCTATATGGCTCAAACTAAAATGTCACTATAGACTAATCCTTTAGTCCACCTTCATTACCATTTTACAATACCCACATATATCAAAATACTTTTTCTAGTTAGGTCTCAAATTAGTCAAACCTGAGCAAATTCTATTCCAACTCACCTTCTAACCTCCAAGCTCATCAAGACCAATCTTTATACAATAATCAAAATCAATCATTTGATTTTACATATAATTCACCCCAAATTTTAACTCCCTATTTCTTCACTAATACCCAAAAATTAATGAACCCAACTAATCACTTTTCCCAAAACCAAGCCACTTCTTCCACCCCATTTATCACAAGTGGATATCAAAACACCTCACCATAGTATTCTTATGTCACTATTACACCCACATTTTAAACAAATCATCCATCCACTAATTGTGATGCTCATATCCATTTTTATATGTTAGATGTTGAATATATTAGACATAACCATCCATCCATCGATTATAATTATAACATCTCCCGTATTACAAGTCAAGATATGATAGATGATAAATATATTAGGCATAACCCACATATATTCATGTTTGAAAGTCCAACCTTACAAATATGTCAAGATGTCCCTTTACATCCAAATAATACCATTTATTATCCAAGTCAAAATGAGGACCTTTCATCCATCATCCATCAAATAACTATTTATGATTAAATACCTATTTTTAATCAACATCCCATCTTGACTCAGACATCATCTAATCCACTTGTTGAATTTTCATATTACTTTAAACCACCACCTAGAAGTCTATAGTTACAAAAATATCTTAATCCAAGGACAAACATCTCCAAAAGAGTGGTTAAAAAGAGATATGGTAATAAATCACTTTAATAAGCTCTTTTAATGGATGCAGCTAGACCCAAGGCAAATATATTATCCAAATTGAACATCCACGTTCTCTTCGGATTAAGAGAAATTTTAATGACCACTTTGGTACCAATAATAGTTCTAATAGTAGACACAAATGTAGACAATAGAGACAATGTTACAAAAGGATAAGAATCTTCATCCATTATCACTACCAAATCTATTAGCAATATCAAAGCAGTTTGTTCTATCACCATCAACATGATTTTTCCTTTTTCCATTAACATTACGTTACCTACACATGTTAAATATAACCCAAAACAAAGGATACCATTGGACTTGTCTCATGGAAACATGTCAATTATCACATCCATTAAAATCCATGAGAGCATCCCATTAAGATAAACATTGCTTTACCAACCATTACTTGGAGCTCCTAAAGATGACAAAATAACACCCATTGATGGATGAATTGATTCTTTATTTCTTGAGGATAGTAATACCTAAAATATTACACACACTCAATCAATTAGGAGATACACAACATGGAATTATCTCCCCTTAATCTTACAATAAATAATTTTAACTTTGATATTACATACCTATTACACCACATTGTTGGAATGAAATTATAACAAGTTGGATCATGACTTTGAGATCAATTTTGAATTTCATCTTAGTTGGTTTTAGTATTCAGTATTTAATAAATAATTAAGAATAGTTAACACAAATATATCCTACTTTGACTTCTATAGTATTTGGTGGTTAATTAATAATGGCTGGGTAAGGGATATTGGATTTTATACATATGGAGAGCTAATTGGTCCCTAGTGCTTAATCCTTTTTAATAACATAGCTCATAGTCTTTATAGAGAAAAACATCCATAATCCATAATGGTTAGATGGAATATGATAATATTTCTAGAGTTCAATTTCACCATCAAGCACATCAATGTAGGTCTCTTTAATAATGGTTTCTTTTCAATGAAAATTAAAGTTACTACCAAACTTTATCAAAGAAACTTATATCTAGACATATTCATCCAAAAAGGATTTCGCAATCATGAAATACTTTTTGGGTGGTTCATTATAGTGCTTGGTGGTGTAGACACCTAAAATTGGCCATCGATAACCTCCAATCAGGGTTTTGGCCAATTTCTACCCAAAATGCATAATTTGGCCTAAAAACACTAAAACATGGTAAATGATGTGAAACTGACATATTCAAATGTCAATTTTGGATAGGGTATCCCTAAATGGGGAAATGCAATTTATGAGCTAGATAACTTTGATCAGTTCATTCTGAGTCAAAATGTCAAATTTGCACCTATATGCTCTGGACTACTCTTTCCTATTAAATCTTTTTTACAAGACTTGTGCCTTTTTTATTTGTTGTTAGCAACATCATAAATGGGAATACACATCTAACTTGGACTTCCAATTCGAATCTAGTCAAATTTAGGACCAATAACAAGACATTCTTATTAATTTGAGTAATTTGTGCATAAAGTGCTTAATCATGTTTAAGAGATAATTCACCCAAATTAAGGCCTAATTAATAATTCCATGGAAACTTGTTGAATAATTTGTTTTTAAAATGAATATTGAATATATGAATCATCAAGTGACCTCATTTCTTGGGAAGACATCCCTAGGCCATAAATGCCATAAATATCTAGATTCATGTCCTACATGCCTCATCAATGCCTTCCATGATGCCATCCATGCCTCTTCATTGCCCTTTTTTCCAATGCCATGATGAGGATAATTACAAACATAATTCCAAAAATTGAATTAATCTTCCACCACACATCTCAATCTTGATATGGATGGTTGAGGTTGATTATTATCAAATCCAAATATCTATAAATAGGAGGCCTCACAACATCATTTATAAGCTTAATTAGTGCAAAGTTATAATGTAGGATTGGTTTCAAAAAGCTTCATGAAACTAGTGTTATAAGTTTAAATTGATTAAAAGCCAAGCCAAGCTACAAGCCAAAGGTGCCAAAGAGAGATAGAGGTTTTTGGAATCCCACTTCCAAGGACTTCATGAGCACAAGATGAACAAGCCACCACAATAAGCATTTTGGAGCTTCCAAGGAAGGTAAAAGAGTTTTCTTGTGTATTTTAATTGTGTGTTTCATTCATGATTGTTAACTAATCTCTCCCTAGTGTCTAGGCATAGATATTTTATGATATTAATGTGTTTATTTCATTTTGTTTTCGTTTTGAAGCTAACACCATACTAACATCCTCTCTTAAGTCAAATTCCTAGATCACATAATGGCACACTTGGTGGAACCAGACACATCCTAAACCTAAAGGAGATCCTTTTGTAACCTTAAAAAACTTATTTAAGCTTTTAAAACTCTTGAAAATTGGTTTTATAACTTTTTTTAACCATTTTTAGTTTCCATGGTGTTTACATAGTAACCAATATTGACAGAAATACCAACATCGGTTACATAGCTTAACTGAAGTCAGTCAACAAAACTGACATTGATAAGATCTCAGTTTCCCATAACTGATGTTGATGGTATTGACTGTTTTTGATCACTGTGTTTTTCATAAAACATAGACTTGAGACCTACTTCTCTAAATTATCTTGTTTCAAACTCAAAAGAGCTTCAAAGCTAAAAGACATGACAATAATTTTGTTGCAGGACCAAGTGGGATATTTTCTCAAAACATGTTTAAATCACTTTTGCATGCTTAAAATTTGATTAGGAACTTTGTTTTAGTGTTTAAAAAATAATTTAGGTGTTTTTGATGAATGTTTTTCAAAGTTTGAAACTAAGACCAAGGGGTCAAAAGAACACCACCAAACTCTTTATTTGGGTTTAAAATTGAACACACTTGTTAATTCGTGTTTGCAATAATTGATTAGATTGATCTTGTTTGGGAAAAATAGGTATATTGCATGTATTCTCTTCCATTTTTCCCCTATAGGGAACCCTTGGAATCAAAATTATCATTCCTATTACAAACAACCTAGTCCAAGGCTTAGAAATAAAGTTGCCTAAAACACTCCCCAAAAAATTGTTAATGTTTGGGTGATCTTGAAAATGACCCTAAAGTCTTTATATTTTCATGATTTCTTTGTTTTTATGTAACTTGGCTTATGAGGGGGACTTCATCACCTCCCACAAGTTATTTAGGGAAGATTTGACCCAGGGTTTCATCTCTTGGCATTGAATTCATTGGACTCTTTTAGAGTTTCACATAGGATGTAGTGGCACTTTGGACATCACACTACACTGAGCAAAAAATAAGATGTAGTGGTTACAAAAAGGACTAGACCTTCTTACAACAAGTCGAGTGATACGAACCCAAAATATATGCTTTTCTTTTGCATTATTTAGCATGAAAGTCATTGTGTAATTGATTCCCCTAGAGACATTTGAAACTTGCTAGTTTTAGTCAACCCTATTTTGCCATATGCTTGTTAGGATTTGAAAAATTATACTTAGTGTATTTTGGATATTTTTGCTTAGTATGTTTTGAGAATAAAAACTTGTTTGTTTGTGTATAAGCCATGTCAAAACCAATTTGTCTATTCATCACTCTTTTGTCTAAAGAGGTGTTATGCTAGCCATTTTACACCACACTTGTGCCTTGAAATTTTTTATAAACTTGTTTGTATGTGTGTTATTTGAGTTGTGAAGGGTAGTGTTATGCTGCCCAAATCATGTCAAACCATTTTTTGCCTTTGAGTCTTTTGAAACATAACATTGATCACATTGTTTGAGTATGCTTATGTCATTGGTCTGCTCAATTTATTTTAAGACCTATTTACCATTTTATAAAAAACATTTGTTTCAAACCATTTTGTGTATACCATTTAGACCTCTATCTTGTGCCATCATGTTGTCCAATCTTGTCTAGCTTGTTTGATCAAATCCTAGTTTTCAATGTTGAGTTCTCAATTAGCCTTGTCAATTTTTGATCCAAACATTGATTGATTTTTATTTAGGCCTCAATTATGGGGTTGTTACATAAATATTTCTCTTTTAAATTGCATACCTTTAGTTAATTGATTACCCAAAATTGAAAACTATTGATGGTTTATTTATTCAGTACCTATCCTTATCATTTTTTGTGTCTTTATTTGGAAGAACACAACCTTATTTTAAATATCCTTTTGTCTTATGACTTATGCCAATTGATCATGTTTATGTTTGATTCCATGTTTTGGGTCTATTTCAAAGCTATTTACAATTTTTTTAGATTAAATCAAATCACATCAACCTTTGTTTCAAGTCTAGCTTTTGACATCATTTGGCCAAAAGTCCTAGCATGCCTATTTGTTTGAGCTAGATTTTGACTCCACATTTGGACAAAAGACCTAGCAACTCAGCTTTTTCCTTTATAGTTTAGACTTTATTTGGAACACTTTGACCTAAACCTTTGACATGTCAATTTTCATTCAGATGCTTGACCTTTTTTACGTTTGACATTTGATGTTAGACCTTTGATGTTAGGTTGTTTTATGCCAAGTCCTAACAAAAACCATTTTGGGAGATACCAGTCCACTTTAAAACCATATTAGAGATACGTCTCCACCCCTTTGACCAAGTTAGACCAAGTTTGAACCATTTATCTTTTGGACATAGTTTTTTAGAGTTTGTATAACTCTAAGTCTTCTTGTTTATGAAGCTTTCATCATTTACATGGATATGTCTCACTACACTTATGGTGGAGTCACTTAAAATCTAATTTATGATATAATGGCCACACAAAATGAATTTTATGGATTTTTTTCAAGACCCCATTGATGCTAATATGGTTTGTGAGATAGATTTCTATCTGCCTCATATTAATCATTCATGGGAACAATGTCATGAAACAAATTATGATCTAAATCAAGACCTTGACTGGTATGAAGAGGATTGTGAAGAGGACTTTAAAGACCCAACTATATATAATGTTGTTTTGGATATGAATCCATACCCTCTTTTCAAAAATTAGTACATGGAACATAGTCAAGAACTAGCTTATGATCCAACTCATGATTGGGATAATATGGTTTATGAGGAAGACTTGGATGATTTTGCTTGTGCAAGAAATAAATTTTCATGGTGTCTTTTTTCTATCCGATCATTGACTACCCCTAACCCTCCTTTAGATTATGTGAGCTATCAAGCTCTTCAATATCTAAGGAATACTGTTACCATTCCTAGACCTAGTCCTTTGGTTTTTGAGAGAAACCAAGCTCCATAACACTCAACCATTTCTATACTAGGAACTCATCTTTTAATTTATATGAAAAACTAAGCTCCACAATGCCCTATCATCTTACCAAGGCCTAGTCCTTTATCTTGTGTGAGCAATCATGTTTTACAATGCCCTATCATTACCATCCCAGGTCCTTATCTTTTGGCTCATACAAGCAATCATGCTCCCCAAGGACATACCATTATCCAACCATGATTCATTGCTCATCTATTACCAATCCCAACCAAACCTCAAGTCATCTAATCATTTAAAGACCAATATATGTTTAAAACTGGTATTTTCCAACTCATTAGAAACCAAAGCCAAAAAAACCAACCAATCCAAGATGTTTTTATTGAACCAACCATTTATGATAAGTCAACCTATGATATATTACCTATTGATCCTATACCAATTGTTGAGGAGTCTCACACTGATAAGCCAATCTTTGTTGAGTCACTTTTTAATGATTATAATTGCCTTTGCAAAAATCATTACCTTGACCATGTGCCTATTTTTTAAGAGCCTCCTATTGATAAGTCAGTCTCTAGGGAGTTGTCTCTTGACCTTTTTATCATCTTAGAGGATTGTCACTTTGATAAACTAGTATTTGTAGATCCCATCATGCCATCATAGGCTATTACTTATCCAAAACCAAATATTAAACAAGACATTATTGTAATAGAGTACCCATAGATGAAGAATCAGAATTAGAGTCAGGTTCTATTATTGAATTGACATCATATTTAGCATCAGAATCAAAATCAATATCAGTCTCAACATTGAATTTAGAGTCCCTTAAGTCATAATTAGATTTAGAAGAAGAATATGTTTATGACTTTTATAACATTGGTTGTGCATGCCTTGCAAATCAATTTGAATACATTTGTGATCCTTTTATGGTTTTTGAGGATGAGTAATAAACATCAATAGAATTTCTCCTAGTATCTTATATGAGGATTGTGTAGCCTCTCCCCATTCCATTACCATTCTATAGGCCATTACCATCAACCAAAATATCCATATTATTGACATTCCATCTCCCACAAGTGTCTATTGGGATTAACAAAATCACACTTTGTTGAACTAAATCCATGGTGACATAGCATTTGAAGAATAACAAGAAGGCCATGACAACATTCATGTATCGCAAGAACACTCTCCTAGAGGGACCTTTTCAAATGTGCTAGGGTATAATCCAAGTTACAACTTAGCATCTTATAGTGATAGTTTTTTGAAAGTGCTAGAAGACAATCAAAGTCAAAAGCCAATGTTCATTAGTGACATCTTCTCAAAGTTACTATGAGACAATCAAGACAAATTCATTGGTAAAAACCTCATTGAGGCACCAATAGCTAAGCACAAACATTCTTCAATGCTTGATGAAGACAATATCAAAGATCAAATCAAAGTAGCTTCTAATCTACAACGTAATCAGAAGGTAGCTACTCTCAAGATCAAATAATAGAAAAATTTGGTGGTCCTCTTGAGAGAACAATTTTTTGGCCCTACCACAACAAAAAATATGTCAAATCTAGCATCAATAACATTATGTGTGATTGAAAGTCTTGATCTTCATTTGTTTCTCCAAAATTATACATTCCATTATCATTTACCATTCCATTTCACAATCAAACCTACCATCCATTATTTTTCCCTATTTACCATCCATGGTCACACTTTCCTTTGTAAAGGCTAAAATGTTACCTTGTCTCAGCATTTGAATGAATTATAATCAATGACCAATAAAGATCACAACATTTTTAGCATCTAAATATGTAGCCAATTTTTGATAAAGCAGCTATTCCAATGAGGTATAGGATAGAAATTAACATGATCAAGTATTCTATTCATATCATTTGTTGAGTAGGATGTGCATCTCCATTTCAATAGGAACAATAGAATCAAAAAACATACCCAAGCCAAAAACATGTACCATATTGTTTAATATGCCATTTCCATTGTTATATATGCTTATTTACCATTATTTTAGATCTTATCCATTTACCCCCACCACTTGGGGCAACCCTACTACCATTTTATCCAATCTATCTAGACCATCATTATTTTTAGCAATGCCATTCCATTCCTATCTAGACCAAAGCCTATTTTTAGTCATCCTACCCAATCCTATTTTTATCTTGGTTCATTTTGTTCTTCCCACATCTTTTGTGAGATTTTTTGATCAAGTTTTGATAATCAATCCAATTTATGTTTATACTGACAATCTATGAAATTAGTATGATAGTTGATCTAGCAAGATATCTTTCATCCTCTATCCATGTTTGTTTATGTGAGCTTGATTATAACTTCTTATGGGAAAATTAGTGTCTTACTAGTCTTGATACTAGTTATAACTACCTATGGGTAAACTAGGGGCAACACTTATTTATCATGCATTGCCACATCACCTTTCCATCACTATTTTCATTTGACTAGCCATTTGTTAGATTTGTGAACTTGTTGAGACCTAGTTGGCTTTTCCCCACCTTTTGTGTGGATGGAATTACTATGACATGAGTTCATTTTAGGACTATGTGGGTCATGCTCAATTCATGTTGAGGTTGACTCAATCTCCATTTCCAAATGTTCTCATCATTTTGTGAGAAACCTTAGCCAAATGCTCTCACCATTTTTTGAGAAAGTATCTTATCATTCTCTAATAAGTTAAAATACCTCAAAATTTCAAAAACATTCTTAACATTTCAAAAATCCAAAAACATTTGTCTTGTCTAAGCCTAGTCAATTATCCTTGATTTGGCTTATCAAGGCATTGTCATTTTTAGGATGCTTTCTTTTAATTTTGTTTTTAGGATTTCTATTTGTTTGTTTATTTCAGGTTGATTGTTTTTTTTTTGTTTTCTTGCCTATTTGTTTGTTTTCAACACTATTTCCTTGACTCAATCTATATGTGTTCATTAGGTGATTTCTTAAACATATTATTCTTGATTATATCCATATTCATAAATCAAAATTATCATCATGGTTTCTATCATTGGTGCTTTATTTCTAAGTGTTTATTGGATATCGAGAATTAGTCTTTATGCATATTTGTGGGATAGTCTTCATGGTGTTCTATCATAAAGGTTACCATCACATGCTATAGCAAAAATCAGCTTCATGAAGGTCTAAAATCAATGGATCCACATAAGTTTCTCCTTGGCACCTTGGAAAATCCTTCCATCCCAACCTTGATCAATATAACTCATTTGACCATTCTAGTTATATCATTGCTACTCAAGATGAGCATCTCCTCATTGGTAGGTACTATTAAATCATTTATATTGATCAATCTCATTCCTATATCCAACTCTTTCATCATTATGCTCACTCATATTTAATATATATTCCAAGTTATATCCTTGAGTTATGATTTCTAATCAATCCTAAGTAGGGCACCAACAACTTTAGCCAATCTAGGTCCTTTTAATGATTATAACTACCTATGGTAAAATCATTATTTTGAATTTTATTCTTGATTATAACTGCCTTTGGGAAAATCAACATCCCTTTTACATCAATGCATGTAAGAATTTTATCATTTGGATTAATCTCACCCATGGATTAATTCCACATTTCTTCTTATTTCTTTTTGAGGGACCATCTGTCAAAAAATTTGATGACCACTCCCTTGAGGGGGCATCATCATAGGATTCCTAGAACCATTTGGAGTTTTGTTCTTCAATCATCATCTTTTTGTTGGCATATAGGCCATTTCTCATTCTTTGAGAAGATATTGATTTGAATACAATTTTTAACATCTTCCCAAATAGGGGAAAATTGTAGAAACTTAAAACTAGCCACTGATAACCTCTAATTAGGCTTTTGGCCAATTTCTACCCAAAATGCGTAATTTGGCCTAAAAACACTAAAACATGCTAAATGATGTGAAATTAGCATATTAAAATGTTGATTTTAGCTAGGGTATCCCTAAATGGGATAATGTAATTTATGAGCCAACTAACTTTGATCAGTGCATTCTGAGTCAAAATATCAAACTTGCACATGCGTGATCTGGACTGCTCTTTCCTATCAAATATTTTGCATAAGAATTATGTCTTTGTTATTTGTTTTTGGAAAAATCCTAAATGGTAATACACATCCAATGCATCTACATGGACTCATAATTCTAATCCAATCAAATTTAGGACCAATAACAAGACATTCTAATCAATTTGAGTAATTTGTGCATAAAGTGCTTAATCATGTTTAAGAGCTAATTAACCCAAATTAAGGCCTAATTAATAATTCCATGAAAAATTGTTAAATAATTTGTTTTTGAAATGAATATTGAATATCTGGATCATCAAGTGACCTCATTTCTTGGGAAGACATCCTTAGGCCATAAATGCCATAAATATCTAGATTCATGCCTTCCATGCCTCTTAATTACCCCTTTTTCCAATGTCATGATGAGGATAATTACAAAATTAATTCCAAAAATTGAATTAATCCTCAACCAAACATCTCAATCTTGAGATAGATAATTAAGTTTGATTCTGATCAAATCCAAAAATATATAAATACAAGGCCTCAAAACATCATTTCTAATCTTAATTAGTGAAAAGTTATAATGCAGGATTGGTTCCAAAAAGCTTTAAGAAACTAGTGTTATAATGCGAAATTGATTACAATCCAACAAAAGCTACAAGCCAAAGGTGCCAAGGATAGATGGAGGTTTTCAAGCTTCCATTTCTAAGGACTTCATGAGCACAAGCTGAGCAAGCCACCTTAAAAAGCATTTTGGAGCATTCAAGGAAGGTAAAAAGGTTTTATTTTGCATTTTAGTTGTGTGTTTCATTAATTATTGTTAAATAAGATCTCCCTAGTGTCTATGCATAAAGATGTTATGCTATTAGTGTGTTTATTTCATTTTTTTTTCATTTTAGAACCAACACCATACTAACCATCTTCTCTTGAGTCAAATTCCTAAATCACAGGTGGACCCAACAGACTCATCCTGGTCACATTATATTTTGAGTCAATAATAAGATTGAAATAGAGATTGATGAGGAAATACAAATAAAAAAATAATGGTTATCTAGGGTAGGAATGGGATAAGAGCTAGAGGATCATGTACATAATGCATCTTATAACCTTCCATTAGATACAAATGCCAAAAACCAAAAAATAAAATCATAAAAATCATAAAAAGACAAAATAAAAAACATATTATCTATTTTTCAATCCCTTAGTACTTGGAGGCATCTTGTTTTCACCTATTTTCTCTTTGTAGTATTGTATTCCATCTCCATATCAATTTAATCATTTACACCACATGTTGTGTTTAGTGATTGTTTAGTTGTTGGTTTACATAACATAGGTGTTTAAAATTGTAGCATATTCATATCACTATATTTATTCATTAAAGACATCTCCTCAAACTTTATGTTACATTGGTTCATGTTTTTAAAATGTTTATGTGTAAATTATATCTTTTCATCTTTGGCAAAGCTTACAAACATACTAGCCCATAGTTTTATATAGAAAAATTACTTATAATAGAGTTTCATTTTTCTTGGTTCCCATTTTAAAACAAAAAACATTAAAGCATGTTACAAAAATAAAAGAGGAAAATTTACTTGCTATCTTGGTCTTCAATGATAAATCCTTGCATCCCATTAGTTGCATGGGGGCATGATCAGGAGGTATAATTTTATCATATAAGCAAACATTCTTATCTCAAAATTTTATCAAAATTTAAAATCAATATCTCTCACCCTTCATTTATCTTTGGTATTGAGCCTTCACATATTTCTAGTTGCATAGGATTAACATTGGGGAGAGATATCTTTACTTGCCTTTTTATAGTCTTTGGTGATGAACCCATTTGTTTACTTGGTCACATGAGATTACATATTGGGGGTTGAAAATCAAGTAAAAATCAAAGGTATGACTAAAATAATAATTTTTAAAAGTAGTTTGTTTATATGTCTATGACATAAAAGAGGGAATACTTTATCCAATCTACCAGTTCTATCAAGGCTTGTTCTTTCAAGATGATTCCAATAAATCTAGTATTTTTTTATAAATCTTCTAGTGTAGATGTACACTTCCTATTATTTATAAAAACTTTTAATTGTAGTCCTTTATAATATGTGATTTTGATAAAAATGTCTCTTCCATTCATCCATTTCCACTCTTTTTGCAACAAATTGAGAACTATGTGTTATTCGTGAAAATGGTTATCATCACTAGCAAAAACAAGTGATTAGTGCATTGACCAAGTCTTGTATATATATTCATTATGTTATTTCATTGAAATCTAGTTTCTTAGCATCATGTATAAAAACCATTGTCTATGAATACTTATTTTACTTGAGGTCATAATCTTTTAGTTATCCATTGTGTAAATCCAGTTGTGTCATTTTGTCCATTTTTAGTTCATTTTATCCTATAACACTCTCAAGTTCAGGTTTGATATTGCTTTAGTAAGCTTGTACTCTTACCCATGTTTAATGAATGTGACATCATTTATTTATTTTAAACGTTAAAGAACCCAAAAAAATAAAAAAATTGGAAAAACATCCAAAAAACACTTTAAAACATCCAAAAACACCAAAACACCAAGAAACCAAATCCACATGTTCCAAATTATAACCTTCCATTCACTTGTTCTTAGGTGGGACACTCATGCATCATATCTATCATACACACTTTTATTACTTCATCAATCATCCACATTTCTCATTAATTCCTGCATTTGGGAGAACTACATATGGTCTGATATACACACATAAACATTGTCTAAATGGGTTATGTAGGTAGCTCTTAGAGACATGAGGTCTCTAAGGTCAGCTTAGCCACTACCTTCACCATCATCCATTCCCCTAGATTTTATCCTTAAACCTTTTTCCTTATATGGCTTCTCCCTCATCTATCTAGTTCTCAACATTGCTCTTGGCCATGGTCATTTTATCTATTTTTTTTGTGTGTGCTATAATATTTTGTTTCTCTCCTTATCCACTAAGTTGGTTCTTTTTCTTTATTCTTTATCTCTAGACATTTTTTGTTAAAACAATTTATTCCTTTTTTATTCATCTATTTAGAATGAATTTGTATTCATTAATAAACAATCATAATTATTAATTTGAATTTGTTTGTTTACATCATTAGTTTTTTCTTATATGTGCATTTTATTTATCTAGATTAATCTTCTTGTCTTATCTTTTTCATTATTTTCTTTGTATGATTTCAAGACTATTTTGTGCAATGCATACATAGTATGGTTATGACTATATCATGATGTACTTTTCAATAACACAATTTATTCTCTTTTTGTATGAACATGATTAGAACATCAACATTCATTATGATTATTCAATATCATTGGTGGTATTATGTTTTATGCTATATTAAAAATTAGGTTGCTCAAAATACTCCAAGCTTTTTGAAATACCAATGAAAATAATAAAAATCCATTTTATGTAGTAGTGTCTCGTTCATTCATCATCATTCATTTATATGTCAAGTAATGCATCCATAATAAATAAACAATAGTAAAATGCTGTTGTAAATAAATGATAAGTCTAATACATGATAAAATAAAGCAAATATATATGAGGTATAAACAATGATATCCATGTGTCCATCCATATCCATATGAACTAATAAAGTAAAGTATATAGTCCATAACCCAAAAGTCATCATCATCATCATCATCATCATCATCAATATATATCAAATGTGTCTCTACAAAAGAGACATCTTAAAATATGTATACCTCAATGAAATCCATCTCTCATAATCCAAACTAGAGATCAATCTCATCTTATCCCTCTAATGGAGTATCCACTTTCAAGAATAACTATACACACTATGGTGGACCCATCACTTGTGGTACCTATCCCACTAATCTCTTAGACTCCATTAGTTTTACAAACCTAGTATATATTGATCATCTCATGGAGTACTCTTTAAAAGATTATGCATGTTAAAATTGTGGCACAACCCCCTCATATAGACTCCTATGATAGGTAGTTTGTTCCATATCCCTCATAACCTTGTCTAAAGTAACCAAATGTCCCTCTCTAGCTAGTTGTGATCTAGCCTTTTCAAGATTTGTACTAGATGTGTCTTTATCTTGTCTATACCAATGTACAAGAGGTGTGTAATCTAGATTTTATGTCTTTATATCACATGTCATTCCCCTTATGGCCATATTAGTCCCATACATCCTATCCAAAATATCCTGTAACATGTGTACCTTAACCTATAGTCATCAAATCTCTATAGTCTGATCCCTTATACTATCAAGTTCACTCTATAACCTATATATGTTGTAATGTAAGCTATCAATATCTCTATCTCTAGCCTAAATATCCTCCCACAATCTCTCTATAAGAGCATGCTCCTATGTAGCCTATGATGAACCTACAATATCTCCTCTCTCTACCTATGTAATATATGGTCCTCTAGCCATATCTCATGTCTTGTATCCTCCTCCTCAATATCTACCTCTATAATAAGAGTATCCCCTCCTATCCCCTACTCTATATCTAATTCCATAGCTACACCTACCTCTCATAGAATCTCCATATCCTCTACCTCAGTAATAGGCACATCCTACATCTAGATAATCTTTATTGCTCATCCTCTATCTCATCCTCCTAAACATTCTCATCCTTTATCACCTACCACAACCCTCATAATCTAGGTTCCTAAACTTGTGCCTCATGGCTACCTACTCAAGCTAGTCACTAGTCTTTGTCTCCATGTTTATGGTAGTCTATATGGCAATGTCAATTTCATAGGTCTATATTGAGCCCACTAGTCTACATACCCATCCAAAACCTTTTCAACTCTAACATTTTTATTATCCCTACATATCGCTATCTATACATGTATCCAACTATGTTAAATAATTATAGGATCACTAGTCATACCCTACTATGGTCTCTCTTGCACTGACCAAGCAAACATGTGTGGACCATATAGAATATGCTACCTCACACCAAACTATGTCATCACCCTGTCTAGTCTATATCTCTTTATGATGTGTACATGTACCTAAATGATGTAACATGGGGACATCACATAGTCCATGTGTAGCTCATCATGAGGTCAATCCCATACAATATCTATAATATGTTCTCTAAGTGATATGATCATCACCTAGCTCATCCATAGTTATCTTATAAAACTCTAAGTCACCCAAGTATGGTATTTATACCCTAAGGATCACATTCCATGAATATGCCATTGGATTACCCTCCTCTTGAGTAATCATGCACCCAACTAGTCTCTCAATTATAATGTGCTCCCAACACCAAACCTATAGTAGTGTAGAAGGCCCTATCTCTACCCAACCTAAATAGATAACATGATGCAGATCATGATATAAAATCACTAAGACACATGGACCCCATGTAAACCTCTCTCCCATATCCATCATGTCATTGATAACATCCATTAAAATAGTTAGACATAGACTATCACTCTTGTTAGGAAATAATATGCCACTGACAATAGCCATAAGAACAATAGTAAGAGAGTCCACCTCTAAATCCCTACAAAAGTCAATGTCAAATTTTAGTCTTAAAACTAGGATCATACCATCACCAAATATCTAATATAATGTCTTTTCCTATGGACCCTATCCCTAATACACTAGTCTACCTTGTATAATAATCCCAAGTATTCTATAGACATCCTCTAGTGTGATAGTCATATCCTCTATCGACAAGTGAAATATACTCATCTCACTATGCCACCTCTCCACTAATGTAGTCAATAAATATCTATCAATTTACACCTTAGGCATCTACACAATGTATGATAGCCATTTTGCCTTTAAGACTCCCTGCTCGTACTCTATGAAGCTAGACATGCACACATCACTATCGATTTACACTCTCATGTCACTATCACTAGTAATACCTCCTAAAAAAATTTAAAAATAGCATTGTACAAGTTTTAAAACAAGCATTACACAACTTCATTTTATCCCATCTAGCTATTTTCCATTATCCATTTCATCTCATTTGACACCATCATCATTTATTGTCAAAAACTAATAAAATTTTGAAAATATTAACAAAAATTCTTCTGCATGCAATGAATTTGTTGCTACCTTCTATAAAACCACTGATAATAAAACCATTGTTCCTTGTAATGAAATTGATACACATTTTAATGATTTCACTACCTTGTTTAGTGATTTCACTACAACCCATAATGGTGAAAAACTTATAAAATGAAAATGCTACACCATTTTATAAATTTGCTATGATGTTCAACAATTTCATTATTTACCCTAGTGAACTTACTAAAATTGACAATGAAATCATGATTTTATAAATAGTAAAATAATTTTCATCACTTTTACACTGCCATAAATGTTAAAAAATTCAAAAAATTTAAAAAATCAAGGAGACTCACTAGAGGCCCACTCTTCTCAGGTCTTTGGAAATGTCTAACTCACTCTACCCAGTGCCCATGGTGAGGAATACAATCCATTTTTCTTTGTTACCCTTAGAGCAAAAGTCTCGCTAATCATTTATTTAGCCCTAACCTTTACAAATTATTAGCAAAAAATATTTTATTTATCACCCAAACCCCTATTTAATTTTTTTTTCTTCTCCCCCCTAATTAATTACATACCCACCCCCCATTAATAATTTTTCTCCTTCATCTCAATTTATTAAAGACAACATTAAATCAAAAAAAATTCAAGATTGTTTTCAAATTATTGCAATCATTTATCAACATAAAATCCATAATCATTTGCAAAATCAATATGTTTTTTTGTATTTTAAGATCCACAGTTTATTATTGCTAGGATATATCATTCCCACACATACTTAATCGGCCCCTGAGTCATTAGTAAAAAATAATAAGCATGAAATCTTCAAGTGCTAAAAATTGTTGATTTTCAAATCAAAGCTCTAGTTTTAATTAACTATGGGAAACCTTTTTACATTACCAACATCTTATAAATTTGACATCAATTCTAAAATAACTTGATTTTATGTTCATTTGTTTTACTATTTCTTTTTTCCCATCAATTTTGAGCATTTGTCCATTTCTTAGACAAACCCTCAAGGAGGCATCATCACACTCATTTTAATTCCTTTGGGAATTCATTTTTCATTTTCTATCATCAACACTCTACTTATTATATTCTTCAAAACCGTATTTATTCATAGCACCATTTCAAATAGGGCTAAATGTAGACACCTAAATTTAATTTAGTGTCGAAATGCATCTAAATTTTATTAATTATTCTTCTTACATTAATAGTTAACATTTTCCTCTTAAAATCAAATAATTAATTAATTCAAACATTTTTGATAAGTTAATTATGCACCTTTTAATCTTTATTTTAATTATTTAATTTTTGATTTTCTACCTATTCAAACCTCTCCCACCTTTTTCTCCCTCATTCCAACCAAATCCCAAAGATCTCCACCTCTTATGACTCTTCCAATTTTTCAATCGAATTGACTAAGTCAATTAACCAACCCCTCTTTTTCCTCCACCAAGTTGAAAATGTCTCTATCCTCATGGATGAGGAATCATACTTAACCCTTGATCATTTGGAGAATTGAAAATGTCCAAATGACCCCCCACCATTGGATCATTTTCCAATATTTTATAAATAAGATTGTAAATCCTCATTTTCATACATTACAATCAATAATAGAATCTTGAGAGATCACAAACATACTTGGAATTGTAATTATATATTACATCCAAAGTGAATCAAAGTATAGTCATATAAAATCTCCAAATTGATATTTTGAGTGTGGCTTGTGACACCCTATCTATAGCTCCTTTTTGCATGCTTGTGTGACCCTTCTAGACATCATTTTTCTCATTATTGGTCATCTAAAACCTTCTAAATGATCATTCCACCTTAGCCAAACTATATTTCCCAAGACAATATTATTCCCCTATGTTTTTATCATGTAGGATAGGATTTTATTACTTAGAATATAGCACTAGACCTTAAGGTGTCCCATTTTTAGTGCTCTTGTCCATTAGCATTTTGAGCCCCAACAGTCATTTTCATTTGATTCATATCCTTAATTATGTTAGCCTAGCATGAATACATCTGACCCATGACTAATTTTTCCCTATAAAATCCCATTCAAATATAATTTACAAGGAGAGGTGAAAAATCTTAAAAAGCAAGCAAGAAAACAATCAAAGCATTAATGAAAACTTCTCTACTCTCTGCATAAAGTCACCCAACACAACTAGAAATAAACTGGAACCCTCATACTAGTCCCTAACCACCTCAAACACTCTCAATTTATTATTTTTTAATACACATCACACTATTTCATAAAGCACATTAGGTGGGAGAACTACATATGGCTTGATCCCTCTTAGGAGTATTGGTAAGTAAGTAACATACCAACAAAAGGGGTATGGATTACACATTTAGTGCATATTACACACTAACCCACCCTTTCTCAAGTGATTCAAACATTATTTTATCAATAATGATGATTAATAGGGTTTTAAAGATTAAATCAATTATATAGTGAGTTCTATCAGCAATCAACACTCAAGATTTCACAAATAGGATCACACAAGAATAATGCAAAAACCCAAAAAGTTTCAAGTCTTTATGACTAGTTTGGAAAATAGTAGTAGAAGTGGAAAATAGTGACATAAACCAAAGTGTCTTATTTTTTGTTCTCCTATCCTTTTGATAAATGAAATTTATATTCAAATTCATGATACTATCTCAGTCTTGTACAACTAGTTTTAGCCTCTATCTCAGCTATCTCAACCTGTTTCTAGCGAAGTCATATTTCTCCTTATTTATTGATATTTATAGAAAGGTAAAAAATAAAAATAAGTTATAAAAATTGGGACTATAATTATCTCTATATTCTATACATATTTGTTAATCTAGACCTTTAACTAAATTAAGAATAGAACTTCATTATTACCAAAAAAGTTAAATCATTTGGTGAACCTGATTTAATTTATTTATGCACAAAAACCCTAAAAACCCTATGGAAAATTCTTTTCTATTTTTTATTATTATTTCATATATAAATTATAATTTCACATTTAAATTTTTAAAATTTACCATAGTAATTTTAAAAATTATTTCTTTCAAACCCTATTTGCCTATACTAGGTCCTGATATTTTCAAACCCTAGCCTAGGGTTTTGAAATTAAATTTTTGATTTTTGCACATTGGTTTGAAAATTAAAATTTCATTAATCATGATTTAATTATGAAAATTTTTCTAGTTTCTCTTGCATGCTTATCTCCTTTCATTTGGCATGAATTTAAAAATGACATAAATACATATGTACATGTTATTTTAAAACCAATTCAAATATATGTCATATTTAATTACTCCTTTAACATGCCATATCTATATTATGTGTAATTCAATTAATAATAAAATACTTAAATACTTATAGGATCCATTACATATTCTAACAATCACCTGCCAAGTTTCAATGTCATATCTTATGCACATAAAAGAATTTCCTTTTCCTCCTCTCCCCCAAAAGGGTGATAGCTACTTTCCCTCTAACTAGGTCCATGCTATCACCCTTATAAAATTTGAAACAACCTATAATATTGTTATTAATTCATACATTTAGCCTATATTTTCTTCAAACCCTCATCAACATATGTGTTTACATGTTCAATCAGAAGTAACTAGGGTTTACACTTGTGAGACTCTATGGGATCAAATCACTAGTATGTGCAAGTTAATTTCATATTTTTAAATGCAGAATTAGCTAGTACATGAAAATATCATAGCATTGGAAAATTAGATTATAATATAGAATCCTCAAAAGCACCCTAGTTCCAATCATGTATATTCACCTTCACTTAGTCAATTAGTTGCAAGCAATGTTACATAGCAAAACAAGAAACCACAACAAAGTAACTCTACAACTAGTGATTCAAAAATAATTCAAAGATAAAATAAGAATTCAAGTGAGGTACTAAGGTAAATGATTAAATCTAATTTGATTAAACTACCTCCTCTATATCTAGTGAGAAGATCTAGATATTATTGTGTATATCATAGAATGCATGGGCATCACACATATTCATGTTTGGCATTACAAAAACATATATAATAAATAATTGATAATGAGGACCCTATACAAGATAAATCATTCAAGAAATCCATATTAACACATGAACACATTCACAAAGTGTCAAATTAAAAAATAATATAAAAGTGTTTACCAAAGCATAACTCAAAACAACAAAATGATCACAAAGTAAAATTAGAGAAAGAAATAGTATCAAAAGCATAGGTAAATCATGAAAAAGATGCAAATATACCTCTCTAGAATGAGGCTAAACTTTTAAAGCAGTTTGTGTTTGGTCAAAAATATCTACAATAGTTTGACTATCAAGGTCAAGGGTTGGGAAATCATGATCAAGGCATCACTACTATTCTAACAGTTGATAATGTTTATCACCAAGGTTTGAAATTTACTTAACATCTTAAGGAAAACCATTCAAAGACACAGATTATCAAAGTAAAACATCCAAATACAATAAAAGTCAATACTAGCATTTCATTAGTTCAAAATGAAGATGATAATGATGAGTTGAAAAATAAAATTTATTAATATTTCCAAGATACTGATAATGAATCCATATATTTAGAATCATATTCATAGACATTCCCTCATGCTTCATAATCACACATGATTCCTTTGTTTGATACATGACACCATGATATGGAATCTCTTTTGAGACTCATCAGTTAGTATCATGTATTCTTAGTCTTTCTTGTACATAGTTTATTTCTACTTACTTGTACATAATTTCTCAAATTACTTGTAAAAACATTATTTCAAAATACCAAAAATAATATAACATGCAAAAATACAAAAAAAATATTCAAACAACTCAAAACAAAAAAAATTCAACTATATGCATTATCCATGTTTTACATTTCTACTTCCATGCTAGACATAAATTTTACTATTCTATGCTATTATTTTTCAATTTATCTACATTACCATACTTCACTTGATCTTCTTTGAGTGAGTTTAGTTACACCCAGATCCTTGATTGCTTCACTCTACCCATTAAAGGGGCATCTTACTTTTACATTCAAGACATACATCAACATATCCACCCAATGGAGATATATTGTACATGATTCCACCATCCAAATTATGTCATTCCTACACCACATACTATAGTTATCATGTTGATGTAAATTAATTATTAGCTTACATAGATTATTTTATCAAAACTCACTAGTATATAACGCTTGTGTATTTCTTAGCATCTACCTAGTCTTGTACTACATGTTTTTCATACTTTCACTTCTTGCTTTGATTAGTTAGATGCAATAGAATTTACATCATTTACATGTATTTTATAATCATATAAAATGTCTAAATTGTTAATTTGAGTGGGGCTTGTTGCATCCTATCCATAGGTCCTTCTTGCATGTTCTTGTGACCATTCTAGACACTAGCCTTCCAAACGGTCATTCAACCTTAGCCATAATCTATTTCCTAGGCCAATCCTATTCCCCCAGGTCTTGAACCTATAGGATAAGAGTGCCATACTTGGAATATAGTGTCATACCCTAGGGTGTCCCATTTTTGGCATTCTTGTCCATTTGCATTTTGAGCCCAAGTAATTATTTTCATTTGATTCTTATCCTTCATTATGTTGGCCTATCATGAATACATTTAAGCCATGACCAATTATTTCTATAAAATCCCACTCAAATATAATTTAAAAATGGAGGTGAAAAAATATTATATAACAAGCAATAATACCAGCAAACTACTAAGGAAAACTTTCCTATTTTATGTATACAGTCGCTCAACATAACTATAAATACATTCAAACCCACAAACTAGTCCCTAACCACCTCAAACACTCTTAATTTGGCATTTTTTCATCTGCATCACATTATTTCACAAAGTAAATTAGGTGGGAGAACTACATATGGCTTGATCCCTCTTCATAATATTGGTATATAGGTAACATGCCTACACAAGGGGTGTGGATCACATGTTTAGTGCATCTTACACACATTGACCCCCCTTTTAAAGTGATTCAAATACTATTTATAAATCATGATGGAGGGTTAAGGTTTGAATATTAATTCATCTCTATAATGAGCTTTGCTGACATTCAACACTCAATATTTCACAAGCAGACTCACACAAAAACAACACAAAGAACCCAAAAACTTTATGTCTCTATGACTAATTTAGACAATAGCAGCAAGAGTGGACAATAATGTTAGACCCTAAAGTGTCCTATTTTTGGTGGTCCTATCCTTTCAATGAATGAAATCTAATTTTTTATTTACAACACTATCCCAGTCTTGCATAGCTAATTTTAGATCCTATCTCAGTCATCTCAGCCTATTTCTAGCTAAGTCATTACTTCTCCTTATTTATTGCTATTGTTAGAAAAGTAAAAAAAGATACATAAATTATACAAATTAGGAATATAATTATTTTAATATTATTTACTAATTTATTAATCTATAACCTTAACTAAAATATGGATAAAAATCTATTATTCCTAAAAAATTTAAATCATTTGGTGAACCTGACTTACTTCATTTGTGCAAAAAAAATTAAAAAGCCCTAGGGAAAATTCCTTGTTGATTTTTCCACTATTTTTTGATTTTATTTCATATTTAAATAATAAATTCACATTTAATTTTTAAAATTTACTATAGTAGTTTTTAAAATAATTTATTACAAACCCTAGTTAAATTTTCTAGATCCCTTTGCTTCTTGAGATATCACCTTACATAAAATCACAAATGGATCTTATTCATTTCAAAACATTTCTTTTAAATCATAAGGAGTTCATACTTAGTCCTATCATGTATATGAATGATGAAGATTACTATATGTTAATGCAAAGCTTCATTCTTTTATTTTCATGTTTACTTTTTATATTATGGGATGATATTATCACATTCATTGATAAACATGTTAAGATACCTCTTGCCTCACCTCCCATGGAGCCTCTATCCCATGCCAAGTCATGTTACATGGTCCATTTTACTCTTCCCTGAGTCACCACCCATCACCAAAGAGCCTAATTGACACCCTTTGTCCCTCCACCACCTCGACCTATCAATTATCTACACTATCCTCTCATAGCTACTACTAGACCTATATAACTAGTAGATAATGTGGTTAGAGCTATTACTCGATGTGACACCATACCTCCCCTACCTAGTCAATAACCTTGTAACCCTCTTATTCCTTCCCATCTTAGGCCCAACCCACCTACACATGTAGATCCACATAGGGCATATGATATTGTTGATCAATTGAGAAACACACTAGTTAAGATTTCTATGTTAGAACTACTCCAAAAAGCAAATGTGTTTAAGGACATTCTTTATCAAGCACTCACTTAGAATTTTATGCCTATCAATTTGGAGCCTTATTATTTTCCATTAGTGGTCAACACATTAAAAACTATAAAATATGCTATTTATTTTGATTAAGAGGACATGCCTTCTCAGACAATCATTTATCAAAATTTACCATTGTTCATATAAGCTCAAGCCAAAACCAATGCAGTTAAGGGATTTCTAATTGATAGTGGTTCTAGACTTAATATAAGTAATATTAAATTTTTACAGACCATGGGCATAGACATGGCATCCATGCAAAAGTCATATAAGAACATTATAGGGTTTGAGGACATACCAAGACAAACATTAGGCATCATTACTTTGGATAACATGGTAGGGCCCAAAAACCTCTCTACATAGTTTTAGGTCGTGCTAGATTCTCTTTATTATAACCTTTTACTTGGATGACCTTGAATACATGCTATGGGGGAAATTCCTTCTACTCTTTTATTGATGTGTTAAGTTTATCCATGAAGGATACCTATACACATGGCCAACAACTAATCAATCATTCAAATACTATAAGATTATAGAATCATCTTTAACTATTTCCCCAAATGGGACACCTTATATAATAGTTTAAGCATCACCTCATCACATTTTTTATGACTAGATACATATGTATGAGGTAGGAGAGACTAGCACAACTCACACTCTTCCACTTATAGTTATTTCCTCAGCTCTAGATACTTAGCTAATTATATTAGCTTTAAACATTCTAGCTACTCCAGTAGTCATAATTATTACACCTATTAAAATTATGTAATCATTGGTAATAATTATAGTAGTACCAATTGATTCTATAAATATAGCTCCTCCAGAAGTCACAATTACTTCATCAATTATAAATACTCTTGTAGTACCACTATAGCTACTACTATAGCTGATGAGACTCCCATATCATAATTACCCCTTGTGGTAATTTTTGAGTTATAATATGTGCATGATGTTGATATAGATTCCTAGGCTACTTCAGATGATGATATGACACCTACACTCATAGATGACTATTTGTGTGGATTGAGCTTTACACCAGTTAGCCCAAGAGAGTAATAAGATGACTCTAGATCCCTCATCACACATCCTACATCACTCTTATCATATCACACTATGCTCTCAGGACATATTACACATTCATAGCCATAGATAGATCACTTGTAACATATAGTTCACATGGTTACCTCTATGGATATAGATCTAATCATTCAAATTCAGGTAGGCAACACACAACATTGACCACCAATTATGCTATAAATGTTACTTGATCATAGATTAATCACACTAAAAAAAGTATGACATAGATCTATTAGTTGGTTATCATGACAAGATGGTCACCCATTTTGCCTATTTCACATCATCATAGGCCATGATACAAAATCATGTACATCTTTACAATAGATACTAGATAAATTACAGGTTTAGGGTACTATTGAGATTACATCACCAACAAAATAATCTAATACTAGAGCTAAATGTCTTAGAGAAGAATCAACATCTTCACCACTAGAATAACCCTTAGTTCACCTTTGACAAGATGACACCACTATGAGTGATAGATTGTTGACTACACAAAGATCACAGATCTTACTAACACCTAAGGAGATAGCCCCCCTGTATACAAAGTATATGGCATAGATGACACTTATGATGATGATCTTGAGGGATTTAATTATGTTCATGATCCCTTCCTTCATCTCTATCCCCAGTGGGCTCCATCCTTGAACCCTGCACCCCTTCCAACTTAGTCCTTTACATCATTTTGTATATATTACTTTACTCATATTACTTATACATAGCTTCTTTTCAAATTCTTTGTACATAGTTTCTTTTTTATTTCTTGTATATATCTTATTTCAAAAATACCAAAAATAATATAACATGTCAAAATACAAAAACATCCAAATAAATAAAAAACATTTCAATTGTATACATTATCCATGCTTTACATTTCTAATACCATGATAGAAATACATTTTGTTGTTGTATGCTATTATTTGTCAATTTATCTACATTACCGTGTTTCACTTGATCTTTTTTGAGTGTGTGTAGTGACACCTAGATCCTTGATTTCTTTACTCTACCCATTGAGGGGGCATACTACTTTTACATTTGAGACATACATATACATATACCCACCAAGGGCATATTATTCATGACTACACCATCCAGGTTATGTCACTCCTACACCACACACTCTAGTTGTCATGTTGATATAGATTACTTACTAGCTTACATATTATTCTATCGACACTCACTAGTATATAACACTTGTGTATTTCTTAGCATCTACCTAGTCTTGTACTAATTTTTTTGAATATTTTCACTTATTTCTCTAATTAGTTAGATGTGATAGTATTTAAAACATTTACATTACTTACTTTATTGCTTTGATTAGTTAGATTGCATTTCTTAGTTCTCATTTTGTTACTTCTGTGTGCCTTAGGACAATTTCCAATGTCCTTTGCTTGTACTTGTGTATGTGCTTGTGGCCCTCATGCCAATCTTGATTGTTTGTAATTTTATTTATATGTGGGAATTTGAACATGTCTTGTATGCTTTTTTTACTAATTTGAGTGACATGTGCCCATGTCCCTTGTTTGCTTGGCCCCTTCACCTTTTTTGTATGCTTTTTACTTCTTGCTTTGCATGCTTATTTTATTATCAATGTTTTGCAATGTCATGATCCACATCATGCATTATCTTACCTTATTGGATGCCATGATGGACATCATACTCCATCCCTCCTTGAAAACAAACCATATTTATAGTTTCATTTTAGTATACTACACATGCTATTACATTATTACATCTATCTAGACATATCCCTGTTGATCTAATAATCTTCAATACAAACTATGTTATATCTTGAGATATATTTTGTATTATCATTACTATATCATGTATTTAGTATCATAACACACTTGAAAGGTTATTTATTCTAAGGAAAGTCATTACAAGGTCTACATTCCTACCCTCAAAAGAGGGGACAATAAATAAGGGTTTTGTCATAGAGATCAAAGCCCTCTATTGATCAAACACCAATTTTTAAAAAACTCATAATATTAATTAAAAAAAATGTAGAACAAACCCAAAAAATAGAGATGAATATAAAATATTCATCAAAAATAGTAAGGAAAATATTTCCCCATTAGGACTATAACACCCTACAACAAAGTGTCCACTTTTCATCACTCCTATCCAAATAGCCAAAAACCCAAAATTTTTAGAAATAAATAGAAAGGTAAGGTCAATTCTAGTTTTGTTAGCTATAATTTAGTTCAGATTGGGTAGTTTCAATATAGTTTTACTTAGATTATCTAGATATATGGGGCATCATGTGTGGCATGATGGCTCTCACTTCTAATTTCAAATTGGGTAGTTGATACAAGTTCCAAATCAGAATCCATGCTACAAACACTAATAATTGGGGGAAATATGTGTGTCACATTTTCCTTTTTTTCTTTATAGTTCATTATATTACCTAGGTATTCTCAGAAATTACATGCCTTATTCCATCTATAGGTGTTTGGCATCATTTCAGAGTGGCTTTCATATAGTCTTAGTTCTTAGTTTTGGAGTGGGTTTCATACAATCCTAATCTCCACCTTTTAAAGTGGCCAAGATTGGCCTAGTTCTTAGTACACATTTAGCTATCCACACCACATCATCAAATCATAAAGTAATCATGAGTTTCATGATCCCTCTCATATGACACATATTCATATTGGTATCAATTCATAGTTCACACTTAGTAGAAAATGATGGAGCCAAAGGACTAGATAGCCTTTATATTCTTGATCCATCTAGTCATACGGATTAGACACACAATCTAAACATTTATTAACACATGCATGATCACATAGATTCATTAATAGTGGGTGATGATGGATCCAAAGGGCCAACCTTTGTATTTTTGAGCCACCCTTAGGTAATTGAGCACTCAGCTCCATTTGTGATATTACTCTTGGTACACCACATACCCATCATCAATCAACATCACTCAACATCACAATAGGTTTTGTATTGGTTCATGTACCCAGTGAGCTGTATTCATTTCTTTCTCTTCCTCTCTCCTTTACCCATCCTTTATATGTTCTTATTTTAGATAGCATATTTAGTAAGAACTAATATACTCCTTATTTTATTTTATAGATTTATGCTTCATGTTGTTCTCTCTATGCACACTCAATTTCACACATCTTCATGGAATTCACCCTTGAAGGTAAGTTTAAGTAAGCTTTCTATTTTTCCTTTATCCTAGTATTTCACTTTGTTGCATCACTAGAATAAAGGGGGGTAAATTTAGTCATATAAAATGTCCAAATTGGTAGTTTGAGTGTGGTTTGTGATACCCCATCCATAGGTCCTTTTTGTATTCTCTTGCAACCCTTATAGACACTTTTTTCTCATTTCTAGTCATCTAAAACCTTCTAAATGATCATTCCACATTAGCCAGATAATATTTCCCATGTTAATCCTATTTCCCCATGTCCCATCTAGAATATAGCACCCCATAAAGAAGTTTCCCATTTTCAGTGGTCCTATCCACTTGTATTTTGAGCCCCAATGGTCATTTTCATTTGATCCTTATCCTGAATTAGGTTGGTCTAATGAGAATACATCTGACCCATGACCAATTATTCCCTTAAAAATCCCACTCAAAGCTCAATTACAAAGGAGGTGACCAAACTTATAGAGAAAGTAAGAATAGAAATAAAGCACTAAAGAAAACTTCGCTATTATTTGCACATGATCACCTAACATAATTAAAAACCTTCTCAAATCCTCATACCAGTCCCTATCCACCTCAAACACTATCAATTTGGCATTTGCATTTGAATCACACTATTGCACAAAGCACATTAGGTTGGATAACTACATATGGCATGATCCTTCTTCAGAGTATTGGTATGTGGACAATGTGCCCAAACAAGGGGGTATTGGTTGTATTTTTAGTACATATTTCAAACTAACGCCCCCTCTTTCTCAAGTGACTCAAATATCACTGGTTTGAAGACAAAATCAGATCTACAATGAGTTTAGTCAATGATCATTGCTTGATTTTTCATAGACATGCTCACATAGGCACATCAGAACTACCCAAAAAAATTTAGGTCTCTGTGATCATTTTTGATAATAATAGTAGGAAAAAAAAACATTGAACACTAAAATGTCTACTTTTTAACACTCCTATCCTTTTACCCAATGAAAGCTATATTCAAGTTTACAACACCTTCCTAGTCCTGTACAACCATTTTTAACCTTTGTATTAGTCATCTTAGTCTATTTTATAGCCAAGTTATATTTTTTCTTATTTAATATTATGTTTATAAAGGTGAAAAAGACATAATTACACAAAATAGGACTGTATTTATTGTTATATTCTATAATGATTTATTAATCCAGACCTTTAACTAAAATAGAAATAAAACTCCATTATTCCAAAATAAGTTAAATAAGTGTATAAAAATGGTTTGGATTTAGAATTCGTATGTTTGATTTGGTTTCAACTATAAGCAAGGTTTTGACACAATAATGAAACAACAACATACAAGCATTATAAGGCACTTCTAACAACCAACATGGGTTTGCATCACATTCACTTGATCCTTCAATATACTTTCCTTGAGAGGTGATTATAAATTTTAATATTCTCTATTTCAGATAAATTTCTCTTATATTATTTAGAAGAAGGAAAAAATAAACTCAAGAAGGGTATGGTAGAAAAACTTCATATGTTATGTGTGCATTGATCTAGATGATTGTAGAGACTCCTCTTTGGCTTGGAAAAAATGACCTACAAATAAGAAATCACTAAATAAATGGTCTATTAGTTAGATAGTAGGGTGGATTACCTAGTAAACTAGATCCAAGGAGCATAAGACTCTTTAGAATTTATCAATCCACACTTTTAAACAATTAACTTCTAAAAGATAAAGTACTTGCATATATCACAAAATATATTGAAATGAAATACAAGAAATGCTTGATAAATGAATAGGTAAATTTGAATAATTATAGTAATAAATAGATTGATATCAATGATAAATGAATCAAGTATGATCTAGGGAATAGGGAAAGGCTTTATGTTCAAGTAAAAGGTCTAAGATTAGGATTTGGTTAAGGTCTGGTGGGTGAAAATAGTTTGTTATTTTATCACACAGTGACTATCAATAGTTGGGGTGACCATCAGTGGTTAGGATAACCATCAATGGTAAAGATAGACCATCGATGATTAGGGAGACCATCGTTGGTTAGGGTGACTATTGATGGTTACTATGGTTTTTTTATTTGGTTTAAGAAAAGACTATTTTAATGAGGTCACATAATGGAATTCTAAGAGATGGGTTTTAACTAGGTTGATTATAAAATAGAAACAAAGTAAAAATAGATACTTAGTTTGTTGTTTGTTGATCTAAAGAAGTTTTGATGGATCTATTGGCAAAGATCAAAGTGATTTAGGTAGAGTAATGATGCTTGGATAGTGGCTAATGAATGAAAAAAGTTCAAATATCTATCACACTTTTTGGTTTTTTGGGAGAATACCTCTAAAAATTAACACTGATACAAGAGGCTTTGGCTCTAGACATGGATGATGATCACCTAACTCCAGATTCAGATTCACCCTCTCTTACTCTCATTTTTTAGGAAGGAAAGAGAGGTGCAACAATATGTTAATAATAGGTTCAACAAGCAGTTGAAATTTATCTTTCAAATGCATGGGCTTTCATATGAATTAGATGAACTAAATATAAAAAATCAAGATGGAGTTGACTAGAGTTTGACTATTTAGGTGGTGGAAACTTGATCATTGATGGTTAGGGTGATCGTCAGTAGTCAAGTGTCAAAGGTAAATTTTGGAAAAAGGATTTAGTTAGGTTTAGGTTTTGTTTGTATTTGAAAGGTTGAGGGATGGTATTTAGGGGGTCCTGAGATGTTTTAAGGTTATTTCAACATCTAGACCATTATGTACAATTTTCTAGAGTCTACCATTTTGGCCCTTTTTGTTATACAATTTATACTATCAAGTAAAAAAACAAAAATGGATTGTGGTTCAAAGGTATAGTTTTCCTAAACAAGGGAAGAGGTGTTTCCTATAAACACCTAAATTTGGTAATCAATAACCTCCAACTAGACTTTTGATCAATTTTCACCCAAAATGCACAATTTGGCCTAAAAACACTAAAACATGCTTAAAGATGTGAAACTAACATATTCAAGTGCTAATTTTGGCCAAGGTATCACTAAATAGGGTAATGCAATTTATGGGCCAACTAACTTTGATCAAATCATTCCATGTCAACATGCCAATTTTGCACCTAAGTACTTTGGATTGATCTTTCCTATCAAATATATTACACAAGACATGTGCCTACATTATTTGTTGTTTTTAACATCTTAAATGGGAATACAGTTCCAATTCATCTTACAGTGACTTTCAATTCCAATCTAGTAAAATTTTGGACTAATAACAAGGCATTTTGATCAATTTGAGTAATTTGTGCACAAAGTGCTTAAACATGCTTAAGAGCTAATTAACCCAAATCAAGGTATAATTAATAATTCCATGAAAACTTGTTGAAAAATTATGTTTGGAAATGAATATTGAATATTTGCATCATCAGGTGACTGCATTTCTTGGGAAGACATCCCTAGACCATAAATGCCACAAATATCAAGATTCATGCCTCCCATGCCTTCTCAAAGCCCTCCATGCCTCTTAATTTATCCTCTATCCCAATTATTAATGATCATATTTATCAATTTTAATTTCATAATTAGATTAATCCTTAGCCACACATTTTCATCTCAAGATGGATAGTTTATTTTGATTCTGATCAATTTCAAAAATCTATAAATACAAGGCCTTACCACATCATTTCTAAGATATTTTGGTGCAAATTTATTATGCTCAAATATATTCAAAGTCTTGATAATGCAAATTTATAATGCACAAATGATTCCAAAAGCCATTGCAACTAGTGTTACCTTGACAAATTGATTCCAAGCCAAGCCAAGCCACAAGCCAAAGGTGCTAAGGAGAGATGGAGATATCCAAGCTTCCATTTCCAAGGACTTCATTAACACAAAGCCAAACAAGCCAATACAAAAAGAATTTTTGATCATCCAAGGAAGGTAAAAGAGGGTTTCTTTTGAATTTTAGTTGTGTTTTTTATTCATGTTTGTTAACTAAGCTCTCCCTAGTGTCTAGGCCTAGAGATGTTATGCTAGTTAGTGTGTTTTTTTCATTTTTTTTTTCATTTTGTAACTAACCTCATACTAACCATCCTCTCTTGAGTCAAATTCCTAGATCACATTTCCCCTCAAATTAGGAATTGATGAGATGAAACAAAATTGGGTATAGGTTTGATAAGTGATTAAGTTGGTGTTGAGGTGGTAGTTGATAGGTTAGGCACTAAAGCACAAACATATGCATAAAGTAGGATTAAGTGTGATACCCAAGATTGTGCATTGACTATGTTTCCATGGTTGGTAAAAATAGACTAGATCATTGATTTCTTCACTCTACCCATGGAGGAGGCATCCTACTTCTACATTCAATACACACATCAACATATCTATCCACTGGGGGCATTTTCTACATGAATACACCATCTAGGTTATGTCATTCCTAGACCACACACTTTAGTTATTATGTTGATGTACATTATTTACTAGATTACATAGATTACTCTATTGACACTCACTAGTATATAGTGCTTGTGTATTTATTAGCATCTACCTAGTCTTATACTACATGTTTTGCATACTTTCACTTCATGATTTGATTAGTTATATGCAATTCTATCTAGCATTTACATGCCTTCTTTTCTTGTTTTGATATTTTAGTTGTGATTGTTTTTCTTAGCTCTTATTTTATTTCTTATGTGTGCCTTAGGATATTTGTTAATGTCCTTTGCTTTTATATTTTTGTGTGACTTAGGACATTTCCCAATGTTCTTTTATTGTACTCTTCTATGTGCATATGGCCCTCATACCAACCTTGTTTGTTTACAATTATATGTGTAATTATCATTTGAACATGCCTTGTATGCTTGCTTTTCCAGTTTGAGTGACATGTGCCCATGTCCCTTATTTTTTTGGCCCCTTGGCCACTTTTATGTACTTCTTGATTTTTGCCTATGCATTATTGTTGCTTGTTTGATTCTCATTGTTTGTAATGCCATGATCCACATCATGAATTATCATGATTTCTTGGATGCCATGATGGAAATCATACTCCATACCTTCTTGAAAACTAAAAACTAACATTTATAGTTTTTACTCAGTATACTTCACATGTTATTACATTGTTACATCTATCTAGGCATACCCCTATTGATCTAATAATCTCCAATAAAAAATATTCTATATCTTGAGACATATTTTTAATTATCATTATTATATCATATATTTTGTAGAATAACACACTTACATGGCTCTTTTTTTTTAGGGTAGTCATTTTAGGGTCTTCATTCCTACCCTTAGAAGAGGGGGCAACAAATAGGAGTTTTGTCATAGAGATCAAAACCTTCTATCAGTTAAAAAATTAGTTTACAAAAAATTCAAAACAACATTCAGAAACCAAACTAGGTATAGCAGACCAAAAACATAGTGATGAATACAAAATAGTGATAAAAAATATCAAAAGAAAAGAGCACATACTTGGACTATAGTGCTATATAACAAAGTGTCATATTTTTGGTGCTCTTTTCCAAATAGTAGAAAACCCAAATTTTCTAGAAATAGATAGAAAGGTAAGATTAGTTATAGTTTTGTTAGCTATAGTATAGTTCAGATTGAGTAGTTTTACTTAGAGTATCTACATATAAGAAGGCATCATGTGCAACATGATGGATCTTGCTTCTAATTTTAGGTTGGATACTTGGTACAACTTTTAGATCATAATCTATGTTACAGAAACTAGTGATTGGGGGTAATGTGTGTGGCACATTTGCCTTATTTTATTTTCAATTCATTATATTGCCCAAGTATTCTCAATAATTATGTGCCTTATTCCATCTGTAGGTGGTTGGCATCATTTTAGAGTGGCTTTCATATACCCCTAGTTCCTAGTTTTAGAGTGGCTTTCATACAAGCCTAATATCTACCTTTTAAAATGACCAAGATTGGCCTAGTTCTCAACACACATTTAGATATCCATGCCACATGGTTAGATTACAAAGCATTCATGGGATTCAAGATCCATCTCATACAACACATTCATACTAGTATCAGTTCATAGCTTCACTTAGTGGGCAATGATGGAGCCAAAGGACTAGATATCATTTTTATTATTGAGCTACCTACTCAAAGGAATTGTACACATAATCTAAACATTGATTAAGACATGCATGATCATGTAGCTTCACTTAGTGGGTAATAATAGAGCTAAAGGGATAGCCTTTGTATTTTGGAGCCACCCTCAGGGAATTGAGTACTCAATTTCATTCATGATATTACTCTTAGTTCAACACATACCCATCATCACTTAACATCAAAATAGGTTTTGTATTGTTTCACATACCCAATGAGGTGTATTTATTCCTTTCTTTTCCTCTCTCTTTTACCTAGCCTTGTACATTCTTATTTTAGACATAATGTGTCTAGTAAGAACTGATCTACTCATTTTTTCTTTTGTAGATTCACATTTCATGATGTGCTCTCTCTATGCACACTCAACATCACACAACTTCATGGGATTCACTCTTGTAGGTAAGTTTAGGTACGCTTTATACTTTTCCTTTATCTTAGTATTTCACTTTGCTACATCACTAGAATAAAGGGGGCACAAATGTAGTCATATAAAATGTCCAAATTGGTAGTCTAAGTGTGGCTTGTGACACCCTATCCATATGTACTTCTTACATGCTTTTATGAACCTTATAGATAATTTTTTGCTCATTACCAATCATTTGTAGCCTTCCAAATGGTCATTCCACATCAACTAGACTCTATTTCCCAAGCCAATCCTATTCCCTTAGGTCCTAACCCTATAGGATAGGAGCACCATACCTAGACTATAACACTAGACCCTAGGGTGTCTTGTTTTTAGTTCTCCTATCCATTTGAATTTTGAGCCCAAACAATTATTTTAATTTGATTCTTATCCTTCATTATGCCAGCCTAGTATGAATACATCTAATCCATGACCAATTATTCCCTATAAAATCCCACTCAAAGCTTATTTACAAAGGGAGGTGTAAAAATCTTACAAAGAAAGCAAGAATACAAGTAAACTACTAAGAAACACTTTCCTATTCTCTACATACAATCACCCAACATGGATACAAATATATTCAAGCCTTCATGCCAATCCCTATCCACCTCAAGCACTCTAAATTTGGCATTTTTACATCTGAATCACACTATTTCAAAAATAACATTAGGTGGGAGAACTACATATGAATTGATCCCTCTTCAGAGTATTGGTATGTAGGTAGTGTTCCCACACAAGGGGTGTGGATCACATGTTCAGTGCATATTACACACACTAACCCCCCCTTTTCAAGTGAATCAAATCCCATTTTATCAAGCATGATGTAGGTTGAGGGTTTGAGGATTAAATCATTTCTACAACAAACTCCATCAACATTCAACACTCAAGATTTCATAGTTAGGCTCACATAAAAAAAACATAAAGAACCCAAAAAGTTTATGTCTTTGTGACTAGTTTGTACAATAGTGATAGGAGTGGAAAATAATGCCATACTTTAAATTTTCTTATTTTTGGTGGTCCTATTCTTTCATTGAACAAAATCCAAATTCTAATTTTTGACACTATCCTAGTCCTCCACAACTAATTTTAAACCATGTCTCAACCATGTTAGCCTATTTCTAGCTAAGTCATTATTTCTCCTTATTTATTGTTATTATTAGAAAGGTAAAAAAGATACATAAATTATAAAAATCAAGACTATAATTATTGTAATATTATTTATTTATTTATTAATCCAAAACTTTAACTAAAATAGGAATAAAACTCCATTATTACCAAAAAAGTTAAATCACCTTCCTTTCTTGCTTTGAGTAACTAGATGTGTTTGCATTTATCAATTCTTATTTTGTTACTTATGTGTGTGTTGGGATATTTACCAATGTCATTTTCTTGTACTCTTATATGTGCCTATGGACCTCATGCCAATATTTCTTGTTTATAATTATATATGTATGTGGGCATTTGAACATGCCTTGTATGCTAACATTCCCAGTTTGGTTGACATGTGCCCTTGTCCCTTGTTTACTCAGTCCCTTGGCCTCTTTTATATGCTTCTTACTTCTTGCCTTGTGTGCTTGTGTGCTTATTTGCTTGTTTGTTTCTTAGTTGTTTGCAATTCCATGATCTATATCATGCATTATCTTGCCTTCTTCGAAGCCATGATGGACATCATGATCCATCCCTCCTTAACAACTAACTAGATTTCTAGTTTTAGTTTAGTATACTAGACATGATATTACATTATTGCATCTATCTAGGCATACCCATATTGATCTAACAATCTCTAATACAAACTATGCTATAGCTTGAGACATCTTTTGGATTATCATTGCTATATCATGTATTTCACAAAATAACACACTTGTAGGGCTCTTTCTTATGAGGTTAGTCATTACAAGGGATTCATTCTTGCCCTTAAAAGAGGGGGAAACAAACACAAGTTTTTTCATAGAGATTAGATCCTTCTACCAATCAAAAAAATTAGTTTTTAGAACACTCATAATAACAATCAGATTTAAAAACACATAGAATAGACTAAGAAAATAGTGATAAATATAGACCAATCATCAAAAATATAAAAAGATAAGATAAAAAAAAGTGGAAAATAGAATTAGACACCAAAGTGTCCCATTTTTGGTGCTCTTGTCCAAATAACAAAAAATACAAAATTTTCAAAAATAGATAGAAAGGTAAGGTCAATTATAGTTTTATTAGCTACATTTTAGTTTACATTGGGTAGTTTCAATAAAGTTTTACTTAGAGTATCCAGATATACTAGACATCATACATAGCATGATGGCTCTTTCTTCCAATTTTAGATTAGGTAGTTGGTACAAATTCCAGATCAAAATTCATGTTATAGACACTAGTGATTGGGGGTAATATGTGCTTAACATTTACCTTCTTTTCTTTCTAGTTAATTGTATTACCTATGTATTCTTAATAGTTGTGTGCCTTATTCTAGTTTTAGGTGGTTGAAATAATTTTAGAGTGGCTTTCATATAATCCTAGTTCTCAGTTTTGAAGTGGCTTTCATACAAGCCTAATATCTACCTTTTGGAGTGGCCAAGATTGGCCTAATTCTAAATACACATTTAGATATCCATGACACATTGTTAGATTATAGAGAATCCATGGAATTTATGAGCCATCTCATATGACACACATTCATACCTATATCAGTTTATAGCTTCACACTTAGTGGGAAATGATAGAACAAAATGACTAGCTAGCATTTGTATTCTTGAGCCACCTACTTAAAAGGATTGGACACATAGTCCAAACATTGATTAATATATGCATGATCACATAAATTCATTTTGTGGGTGATGATGGAGCCAAAGGGCTAACCTTTGTATACTTGAGCCACCCTTAAGGAATTAAGTACTTATCTTCATTCATGATATTACTTTTGGTACAACATATACCCAACATCACTCAACATCTCTGAATGTCACAATAGGTTTTGTATTGGTTCGTATACCTAGTGAGGTGTATTCATTCCTTTCTCTTCCTCTCTATTTTATCCAAATTTTATACTCTATTATTTTAGACATAATGTGTTTAGTAAGAAATGATCTACTCCTTATTTTCTCTTGCAGATTTACCCTTCATGATGTGTTCTCTTTATTCACACTCATAATCAGACATCTTCATGAGCTTCACCCTTGCAAGTAAGTTAAATTATGCTTTCTAATTTTCCTTTATCCTAGTATTTATCTTTACTACATCACTAGAATAAAGGGGGCGAGGGAATGTAGTCATATAAAATGTCCACATTGATAGTTTGAGTGTGGCTTATGATACCCTAACCATAGCTCCTTTTTTCATGATCTTATGACCCTTATAGATATCTTTTTACTCATTACGAGTCATCTAAAACCTTTTGAATGATCATTAAACCTTAGCCAGACTATATTTCCTAAGCCAATCCTATTCCCTTAGGTTCCAAGCCTATAGGATAGGAGCACCATAGTTTTATTATAGCACTAGACCTTAGGGTGTCCCATTTTTAGTGCTCCTACCCATTTGCATTTTGAGCCCCAATATTCATTTTCAACTAATTCATATCCTTAATTATGTTAACCTAGCATGAATACATATAACCCATGACCAATTGTTCCTTATAAAAACCCATTCAAATCTCATTTACAAGGAGAGGTGACAAATGTTTCAAATCAATCAATAATACAAATAAATCATTAAGGCAAACTTCCCTATTCTTTACATACAGTCACCTAACACAACTACAAACACACTAGATTCCTCATACCAGTCCCTAGCCACCTCAAGCACTCTAAATTTGGCATTTTTGTGTCTGAATCACACTATTGCATAAAGCAAATTAGGTGGGAGAACTACATATGGCTTGATCCCTCTTTTAACTATTGGTATGTAGGTAGCGTGCCCACATAAGGGGTGTGGATTACATTTTTAGTGCATCTTACACACTAACCCCTCCCTTTCTCAAGTGATTCAAACATTATTTTATCAAGCATGATGGAGGGTTAGGGTTTTGAAGATTAAATCATCTATATACCAAGTTTTATCTATAATCAACACTCAACATTTCATAGGTAGGCTCACATAGGAATATAAAAAAAACCCAAAAAGTTTTAAGTCTCTATGACTATTTTGGACAACAATGGCATGAGTGGAAAATAGTGCTAGACATCAATGTATCATGTTTTTGATGATCTTATCCTTTCACCAAACAAAATCTAGATTTAGATTCATGACATTGTCTTAGTCATACACAGCTAGTTTTAGCTTTTGTCTGATCCATCTCAGCCTATTTCTAGCCAAGTCATATTTATCCTTATTTATTGTTATTTTTAGAAAGTTAAAAAAGATGAATAAATTATACAAATAAGGACTATATTTATTTAAATATTCTTTACTGATTTATTAATCCAAACCCTTAACTAAATTAGGAATAAAAATTCATTATTATATAATAAGTTAAATCACAAAGTCATCCCTTTTGCACCAAAATGTAGCCCATTCTCCCTTTTCATTGGAGGAGTGAGCATTGCATTATTGATAGAGCAAATCGAACTCAAATCATAATGGAATATTTTTGTATCTCAGCTATGAAGTGTTGATTATTGTTTTCTATATTTTTTCTCTATCTTTAGTTAAATTTAGCTTATCTTAGATTAGTTCATTGTCATTTCATATAATTTAGTTCATACAGGCATCATTTATCATCATTTAAAGCCACATGGGGCATCATATTTCTACATACACTGGCAAGGCATTTCTTGTTCTAGTCAAAACACCCTTTCAAATAGGAGAAAATGTAGACACCTAAATTTTATCACATTTAGGTCATAATTAACTTTGTCTAATATTGACACACTAACCCAATCACCATCCAAAATTTGAATTCTATCCTAGGGTCTAATAACATCATTTCCCTATTTTTTTAGATTAATTATCTAATGAATATTAGTTAATTAATTATGCACACATAATTACATAAAACTAATTAAAAACTAGAAGTTCCAAGTCACCAAATATCTTCCACACTTCTCTCAACCAACTATTGATTCATCCAACCACTTCTTTAAATTCTTCAACCAATTGTTAAGTCACCATAAAACCTTACAACTAATTATTAAATCACCATTAAACCTTGTAACCAATTTGGTTAGTCACCCAACTATCTTGAATCATTCATGAGAAAATTATAATTACCAACTAACTTTGTGATTTTCTTTAAAACACATGAAGACTTTATCTCTTTCACATAGATGAGGACTCAAATATGGTTGTCCAAAATTAACATAATTCAATATATATATATATATATATATATATATATATATATATATATATATATATATATATATATATATCCCAACCATCCATATTCTCACCTGAAAATATATAAATGAAAATTTAATCATCCTTTTTCATCATCCATCATCAAGTTATCTAAGCACTAATAGAATCATCGTTTGCATTCATAATAAAATCAATAAATCATATCCATATGCTGTTAAATTTTCCTTTGCCTTGTAGAATTAATTGAGCATCCACATATCACATTGCAAGAGTAAATCAAATTTCATCAATGGGGAAGGTGACTTAATTTTTTGGTAAAATGATACATTGTAAGTATATTTCCTTCATTTATTTTTATGAAATATCTCTAACCAAGGTTTTAGTTTAGTCTTAGAATAGAAAGTTCATTGTTCATTTTATTTCCTAGCTTGCATAAGTTCTTAAATTATATTTATCACAACACCTTAGATATTACATAAAAGCTATGAATGGTTGAAATAGTAATAGGATATTGTTACAATTATTTCAAAAGAGTTTTGAGGATGATGCACTGAATTGGTTTCATCATTCACTACCTAGTGGGGTTTTACGTACATATTTTAGGTTAGAATAAGTCTTTCATATGCACTTTATTGAGAATAAGGGACCTCGAGTTACATATGAGTGATTACCATCATTTCATAAAGGAAAGTTAGAGTTAGTTTATGATTATATCTTAAAATTTAAGACACAAATGTAACATTTAATTTATCACCCTATAGATTTAGAGATATAATACATATTTTGTAGAGGTCTCATTTTTCCTCTTAAGTAAATTTTATTTTATCAAATGTCTAAATCATTCCAAAATATTTGCTATGAGACTATTTCATTAGAATAGAAATTAGGAAATATAAAAATAAATCAAAAGACAAATTTTTATATTGATTTGTTACCACTAGAGTCATCTAACCTTGTTAAATAACTTGATCCACCTTGTCCTTAAGTAAAAATTCTATAGAAACTAGAGGTTAAAGTACAAAATAAAGAAAAAGTACCATTTTTTAGATTAACTTCTATAGTAACTAAAACACCTTATGGTAAAAATTAACCCATATAGTATAACTCACTTAGAGAGACACCTCATGAAATTATTAAAAAGTTATTATATTAGAGGATAATTAAACTTCTTCCCATATAATTATCATCCATCACATTTATTTGAAAAAACTATAAACAAACCCTAATGAATTTATCATTGCATTAACGTGTTGATGCCTCTAAGTGTATCATAGGTTCTCTTAGTGTTTAAATATTGCTTCTCATTTTAGATTTTTGAGAGTTCAGAGCATGAGTATTAGGGTTTTGTAATCTAGTTACTTGTAGTAAAATAGAGGCAAAGCAAACTAAACTATTCCACAAATTTATATTTATTGGTGGTTCCTAGGTCCTTAATCTAAGTGAAATGCAAGAGATTTTGTGATATTATCAGTGAATTATGATCAAAGTTATACAATAAAAATTAATCTAAATGAATATCTATAGTGGAGCTTAAACTAGAGTGATTTGGTCAAAAAAAGGAGCAAAAGGAAGGGTAGGGTAGAAACAAAGAACGCAATTATTGATCATAGCCTTAACTACCATGACAAGGTTTTAATTTAAACTAAACATGCATTTAACAAATATATAATTTAAAGTAACAAATGATCAAATAAAACTATATACCAAATATATATCTGAGGAAAACATGAAAGGATACAAGTATGAACTAACTTTGCCTTAAAGGTTTACTGTTGCATTCAAATATCATTTGCACATCCTAATGCAGAGAAAATAAAATGAAAGAAACATTTTAGAATATTAAAATAATCTATAATCATCACAAATTAGCAACCCTTTATCAAAGATGCATATTTAGAATTTATAGAAACCATTCCAATTTAAGACTTAGAACAAGAAATTGAGAGATAAGACATGTAACAATTGATACAAACAAATTTGGAAAAGAAATTAGTATTCCTTTCTCACATTAATTGCTCAAAATTATACAAGTTTTTAGCTCAAAAATACCTCCCTTTAAAAATTGGTAATTCTACCTTTTATAGGAGACTCAGGTAGTATATCAATCTATCATAAGATTACACATGCATAAAGATAAGGATAATTTCCCTTCTTCATAGTTCTAGAATACATTTCTCTTTCCAAAATAGATAAACCTATAAGAAAATATGCTAACAAAATATCATATGGCTTTACAAAATAATATTCCACATTTAAATATTATAAAGGTTTTACATAGAATGGAATATTATCAACTATCCTGTGGGCCCTATGTTAAAGGGCTCCTTTGTTGCTCTTGAAGAATTTCAATGGCCCTCTAATGTTGTTCACTAACTAATTCCAAATCAATAGATGGTTTTAAGAGATAATCATCTTCTTGATCAACTGAGTCATTTAAATCCTTGTCATTCCTTGCCATGGCCTCCTTAATGTTCTTGGATTCAATAATATTCTCTTCAGTAGTGAAGATCATACCCATGAGTTAACTATTGTCACCTCCATCTTGGACTTGAATTTTGATCCTAACTTCTTACATTACCAAAGTGGCTTTGTGATTGAAATCATCATCATTAATAATGCCTTGGGAGCTAGACTTTATGGGGTTGGAATACATGATGCCAAAGAGTTATTTGATTCTAGATATCAACTGATCATCTCCTAAGAGTCTCTCTAAGATCTTTGACCAACATTCAAGTGGGCTAGGCTAATGGTTTTGAATCCAATAATCCTACCCTTAATTAGTATGTTGATAAGATCCCTTATTTTGTCTTTTGAGATCTATTATTCAGTTAATAAACACTTGGATATTTCACCTTGATGTGTCAATGAAATCTACCTTAGATTCATAGACTTTAAGGAGTTGAACATGTCATATAAAAATTCTTCAAACATCTTTATCATTGCCTATAGGACCAATAAGACAACCTATGTCTCCAAATTCTCTTTTCATTTCTCTAGGTTATGCATCTTTTACTTCATGCTTCTGATACCTTTGAGTTCATTTGAATGAGCATCATCTAGTCCTTTTATAACTTCCTCATGAATAGGATTCTCACTAGGATTTTGACTTCTAATGGGAGTTAAACCAAAAAATGGTTTAACCTTATAAAATATGAACTCTTTACTCCCAATCATGGTTTTCGTAGTTGTCACCCTCTCCAATCTTACTATTTATAGATTTAATTTCACATTAATTGATGATTCTATGACTTTAGGAGGCTTAGGAGTCTCCACCTATGTGCTAATTAAGGCCCTTGGTGTGTCCATTTATGTACCACTTGATCCTAATGTGGCAATTATTCTTCTCTCTTCCTCTTATTTCATTAAAACCAATATTTGTGGCTTGACTTCATTATGAACATCAATGTGGACCATTTGGCTCATGGCCTATGAGTGGGATAAAGTGGGAATCTAATACATCTTCTCATAAATGAACCATTTAGGTAAATTGGCCCATGAATGGGGTATTCATAACTAAACAAATTGACCTCACTCATGGTGTGGGTGAAGGTCAACTTGGGCTTCTTTTTCCCAACTAATACCAATGCCAACTCAACTTTTCTTTTTTGTAGGGGTGATACTAGAACCAAGTTTAATGTGACTTCCTACCATATATCTTGTTATACTTCCTTATTCTGGGTCTAATGTTCCTTAATTTGGTCTTCTTCATCTGACCCATATGCTTCAGTAAGCACCTTAAGGGCATCCTATACTATCTCACCAAGTTCTAATTAAATCATATCCAAGAACTCTATTAGAGACTCTAGTATTTTAGGTGGGGTTGAAGATGATCCTCCTTCACCAGGTCTCTCCTCCATATTATCTTTTCTATTTCTTTATGCAACTTATGCTTAAATCTGTTGCATTATAAACTATGGTTATTATAGAGGGGGCCTAAAGGATGGTCCAGCCAATAAGTGATATTGTAAGGGCCCCATTTTTCATATCTCACCTAATGGATTATCATCTCCCCTAGCCAACATGGTCTCTAGATTAATGTTATTCCTCTTTAACCTAGATAATACCTTTGAGAAACTAGAGGCCTTGATTTATAATGGGTCATGGACACCAGGCTAATGTTCATAGTCTTTGCTTATAGTTTTGGACTTCAAATGTTTGGTGACCCTCTCATTACAATCCCATTGCCTCAATTCATCTTTTTTTAGGTTGAATAAGTCCCTGCATATGAAAATAATATTCACATGTTCTCAAATTTAGGCATAGTTCTGCTAATTGTTAAAGGAAAGGGATGAAGGAGGACCTTCCTTTTCTCCTTGAAAAATACATCTATACCATGAAGAAGTTGATACACAACTTCTTTCTCTATTAGTGTGGTAGGCACAAGATGGGTAACCTATAAGGTTGTGTCAAATTCCCTTCTATCATTATTACTATACAATCTAGGTAGAACCATATATACCCTATTAATTACACATATTTCTTAACTAGGGGCTTAACCCTATTCATGGGGATCCATGTGATGGATTCCACTAGAGCTAGACAAACACAATCATAAATGAACTGCATGTCATGTCTGTATTTGAATATGTGAAGCTTGGAATAATGATGGGAGATAGTAGGTCTCCCATTAAGTGATTAATTCTTAATGTCTGGGATCTTGGTGGTGGCTAAGAGGGTATTAAGAAGATAGAACATCATGTATAAGTGGTTTATGGTTTTCCTTTTGATGGCTATGAATTATGATTTCAAATGGATATTAATCATCTCACCCAATGGAGGAGTGAATTCCTTCTCTACCATGAACTAAACATAGGGCACCCAAACTTTATCAATATATGTGGTAGAGGGGGCTCTAGATAACCTATTCAATAAGGTCATAATTATCCTAATCCATTCCCTAAATTAGACAATTAAGATTTTCTTTATGGGGTCTAAGATTACTTGGGTTCCAGTGAGCATCCATGGGGCAATGATTATGTTCAAGTTATAATTTCTAGTCCACTCTTTAATGGTCAGCAAGTCTATTTGGTGCTTACAAAGTTTATAGTATATTTTAAAAGAAAGGGGAAATGTATTCTATTTTCTTAAAACTATGCTCATGAACTATCCAATCTTGATTAATTATAAAATCCTTGAAAAGAGGAGCAAAGACATCAATGTAGTGTAATACCTTAGGCTTGGTGGCAACATGGTGGAGGCTAGTCATCTGGATAGAGACCAAGTCATTGTATCTTCACAAGTGGTTACATTCTTCTATTTTTCCCTCATAAGATCTTGCATCTCCTCAATGGTCTAAAGAGTTGGGACAAATTCCTATTCCTAGTCTTTAATGATATAGTATCGAGGTTTATATCCTTGAAAAGTATTCCCTCATTGTCTGAGGTCAAGTATAACTCTATCTCATCCCTTTGTTGTTGTTTGTGAGTTATCATGGTTTTGAGACTTGAAAATTATTCACTAGTGGATTGCAATTAATCTCTAAGTCAACTTGTTCTTGCTCAAATTACAATTTCTCTCTTCTTAGTTTGATTGTGATCAATCTGAGTTTGAATTGGGCCTTTTGTGGATGTTAGGGATTTTTTGAAGCTTTAATGGTGGTGATAATTTATACTTAGGTTCATTTGTATCTTAGATTTTATTAAGACCCATGACTTTATACCTTTGCCTTTCTGAGCACATAAAATATTTAATTTTGTCATTTTGTGTTAGTGTGGTGCCCATGCGGCATCCATTTGTCAACTTTCATGGCATTTTTCATAAATGCCTCGAGGGACTACCCATTTTATTTTGAAAATCCAAAATTTCCTTCACACCATTAGATCCTTGTTCATAGATTAATTTGGACTATTGATCATGATCATAAGGCTTGAGAATCATTGGATGATTTATGTTTGGCCCTATAGTTTTACCACTTGGCATTTTTATGGCCATTTTGGGCTCTACATTATATGTAATGAATGGGTGCCTACCACATGTTGATCATGTGGGCATTTGGGGTTTCATTGAATAGTCTTTGATAGTTGTACTGTATTTGATCATCCTTCATGATGAAGTGAGAGTCCTTGATCCTGCAAAGAGCATGAATTTTAATTAACATTGAGACATAGGAAGAGACCTAGGATAAATACTTTAGGCTAAGGTTTATTTCACATTAATAAACATGACATATAATTTTAGGCTAAAATATTTGTGTTAAAGTTTTTAGGACATATACAAAAGGAACCTAGCCAAATACTTTAGGTTAAGATTTGTTTCACATTAATAAACAAGACATAATTTTAGGTATATTTAGGCTAATTCTTAGGATACACCTAAAAAGGGGCCCAAATGATAAGTGCTTCAAATGTTAAGTTTCAACATAAGGTTTGATCATATCAATAAACATGATAAAATTTTAAGTTAAAAGGATTTTAAGCAAAGTTTTATTTCACAAGGACCTTTTAAAATAAGACTTAATATAAGTATCTAGCCTAAGTTTTATTTCATTTAAATAAAAATAATATAACCTTAGGAAATAGACTTAGATTAAAGATATGCCTATAAGTATTTAGATAATGAGATCATTTTATCATTTGAAGTTCAAATATCCAAAGTGTTTGAATATCTTCCAAGGGGTTTCATTATTTTGTAATATGAGTAGTAGACTTTAGCCATGTTTACAAAGCTTATTCATATGCCTAAGTAATACATTTGATAAGATTAAATTTGATAGCCTCTTAGAAATCAATGATGGTCTCATGGGTATCAAATGATGGTCATGAGACCATTAATTTTAAGCTCATGAAGTCCCTTTAATCTGGAGATCTTGGATTCAATATGCTTCATCTAATCATCTTGCTTTGATTAATCATGGACTATTAGTCAATATCCAAGTAGATGCACACCATTGATTCCTACAACCATAAAAAAAATTTAATTCAACTCAATACCATGTCATAAAAAATAGACTAAGATAAAAACATAATAAAATAAGTCTCTTTGAATATAATAGTTGTAACCTAAGATTTTATCCTAAGGTTCCATTGTATTAAAAAATACAATAAACCTTAGGATAAAATTTAGGTTAAGTCCAAATTTTAATGCATGGGTCTCCTTTGATATCAAGTTTGAATGTAGGAGTACCACATGGAGGTTCTATTGGGCTCTTCAGATTTTGACTTTTCAATACCATGTTTTCTCCATTCAATCATCTTATGCGATTAAACACATACCCTTGATCATGATCCAAGTAGATTCACGTTATTGGCTTAATATTTTATAGATAAAAGGATCCATTTAAAGTTTAGGATGATCTCATGTCATTTGATCATTATTCTTGATTGAGCATGGATCATTGATCATGATCTTGGTGATCATGTGGGATTGGTTTGATGGATTGAGGTTTTTATTTAATCAAGTTTCCCATGTTGCATCAGATCTTTCTCCATGATTAAGTGAGAGCCATCAGATCTATAAATAAGTGAGGTCTTTAAGTTAGGACATAGGTTAATATAGGAACTTAAGATAAAATTTTAAGGCTAAGGTCTCATTCATGTTGATAAATATGAATAGGGCTTTAGGGTTAATAAATTAGGCTAATCATATGATAAAGGGGACCATGATAAAATAAAATACCCTAGAAACATAAAAATTAGACCACATTAAAAACATATGGAATGGAAAGGGGAAAATAAAAGGTGACCAAGCATGATTTTAGGCTAAGGTTTGGTTGTTTTGAAAAACATGACCAAGCTTTAGCATAAAAATTAGGCTCAAGTCCAAATTTGATCCAAAATTTTCCCACCAAATCTATTTATACTAAAATTTAAATTGAATCAAAGTTCTAAGTTAGTGTTTATTGAAGGAGGGTTTCATCATATGAATCCAACTTGAGCTACCATAAATTCAAGACTAGTAAAAGTCTAAATATGGTTAATCCATAAACTCCAAGCATGATCTCTAATAAAGTCCATGAAACCTCTAACTTAAGACATGAGGATCAATTATTATCAACATTAGGTAAGGTTAAAACAAAACTATGAATAAATGGGTCCATTTCATCAAGCATGGATGATCCTCAAATTCCATTAAAGTGTAGATTATCAAGCTTTCAGCATTAAGGTTCAAAGTAATCACAAGGGTCCCTATTTTTTAGAGATTGGGGTATGTTAACCTCAATAAATGGATAATTTTGGGGGAAACATAGTAATATGTTAGAACTTAGAGACTCTGATTCAGAAAAATAATTAGGTCATTTATTATACTTGATCAATGCCATTATCAAGATTATTTCATGGTTAAAATAGACCTTTCACATGTAGAATGGGTATCAAACATAAAGACATAGACATGATGTGTGTGATTTGATTCCAATTACTATTTTCCATGGGATTTAGGGGACAAATTCCAAGTTTCATACTCTTAATCATTAACATTGAATTGGAGCATGTTTAGATATTCATTAAGAACCATGCTTCTTGTTCAGGGAAGGCTTGGGCATTGCTCTTCTACCATCCAAGTGTTCATATCCCCAATAGAGATGCCTTTAGCTCCACTCATGGATTTTATCCACTACCATCCAAGCATCCATATCCTTGATGGAGATTACAAGAGTCGCCTTTTCTTGGAAATCTTTTGATTTTGCAGTAAGTTCTTATTTTTTTAATTTTTAGGTCTTTTAGGTTTTCGACAAAGGTTGGGAACCAAGGTAGCTAGGTTTAAGGATTTTGTAATGTGTTTAAGTCTCAGGTAATCAACTATTGTTACAACCTTTGTCATAGGTAAGGATGTTTGATAACTAAAAGCATGCATGTACCTTAATGGATCAAGCTTTCATTCTACATGTGTAATTCTTCTTAAAAGTAGGTTTAGGTCAAGATAATTTTTAAGGTCTTATGGAATGGTTGATCTATTCATGGGTCCTTATTATTTTATTTAAATCATAACATCAAGACATATCTCAAATCCATCATCAACATATCTATGAGGTTCATACCAACATTTTTGAACTTATAGAGTTTTAAGAAAACTAAGGGACTTTGAGCTGAGGTCTATCCAAAAGGACTTATTAGAAGAAAAGAACAAAGAAAAAAGAAACAAACATATAATAGAAAGAAACAAATTAGGAAGCAAAAAAATATATACATACTTATGTACAAACAATGGATTGGAAAGAAAGAGCTGAAGGAAATTAACTAGCCTACCTACACTAACTCTAACCATCTTACATATTTACTCCATGAAGACCCTAGGAGGAACAATAGAGAAGTGATGTTTGAGATACTACCCATTAGTGGGTAGTTTGAACTCTAATCCTTGTAGATATTTCAATTTTAAGGTGTTATCTCCAAGTTTATCTATAATCTGATAGGGGCCAATATATAGGGGTGTGAACTTGTCATGTTTTCCCTTGGGTTTAGATTCTTTGTCCCAAAGAAGGACCAAGTCTCTTTACCTGAACGTATTAACCTTTGATCTCTTGTCAAACCACCTATTTACTATAGTTTGGTGTTTACTAAAGTTAGAAAAAGATTTTTATCATGCATATTCTATTTGAATAATGTCTAATAGTCTTGAGTTTGCAAATTCTTGATCTTCCTCCATATACTCTTACATGAACTTGTAAGTTGGTAGCTTGAGAGTGATGGGGAATATAGGTTCCTAGCCATACACTAGAAATAAGGGAAATTATTTAAGATCCTACTTGAATCTTTTTATATCTTCCTAAAGGGCATAATTAAGAAGCTTATGTCATGTTATAGGTTTTTTTTGTAGTAGACTTCTTAATGGCTTTCCTCAAGTTGTTATTCATTGATTTTGACACTCCATTACCTTGAGGATAATGGTTAGATGAAAACATGAGAATAATGTTGTTATCATATGCCCATTCTATCATCTCTATGGATGTGAATTCTAACCCATTATCACATACTAAGGAGACTAGAATCCCAAATTTGGTGTACATGTTTTCTTCTAAAAACTTGATCACTTCTTCCATTCTACATTACTTGATGGTTACTGCATTGGTCCACCTAGTGCAATAATTTCTAGTTGTCAAAACATAATTTTGACCTTATCATGAGTTGGGTTTGATTACCCCTATAAACTCTAGTCCCTTCTAGGCAAAGGGTTTGTAAATAATGATAGTATGTAAAGACATTACTACCTTATGCTCTTTAGTTCTAAAGATCTGAAATAAATGGCATTATCTTACATTCTTATGGGTATCTTTGAATATGGTGGGATAGTACTAGACAACTCTAAGGATCTTGTGAGTTTTTTTCTCCTAGATGGATGCCCACTTCCCAAATTCTCATGAAAAGTGTTCATTACCTCAGTATCTTCTTTCTTGGAGACACATCTCAGGTATACACCTTCAAAATTCTTATGGTATAGGAATCCTTTTTTGATGAGGTAATGAATTATCATGAGCCATAGAGATATATTATGTTCCTTGGTTAACCCTATAGGAAAAGTTACATTAATTAATAAGTGAAAATGAATCCATACCATTTACTATATTAGAAGCTTTACTGATCAATTTGTATAATACTTAGCTTAGGACTAGTATTGGTCATCATTTGAGTCAGACCTTGACATCTTACCAATTTTGAAATTTTCATCTCTGTGTCATATTTTTGGAGGATAGGCATCCAGTTACCTCTTTGATATCCAAGTTTACATTGGATTAGCATTAGCTTAGTGGATAGATCTAGCAAAATGGCATGCACTTTGTTCTTGAAAATGTAGTGCATAATTTTTTTGACAACTTTAACTAATGTGAAGTCTTTTTTATCAATTAAAGGATAATTTAACTCAATATTTTTCAAATTATTACTCATGAAAGAAATTGGATGGTCAAATCCTTCTATTTTTTTAGTTAAAATAATGGCAATAGTTTTGTTAAAGGAAAAAGAGTAGAGTAAAAATCCTTTGAAAAGTCAGGACTTGTTAAGATTGGAGCCTGGCTGATTACACTTTTGATGTATTCAAAGGCTTTCTTGGATTCCTTATTCAATGAGACTTTATCATTCTTCTTCAACATATGATTCAATGGTTTAAAAATTTCTACAAAGGCACAAATAAATTTTTTCACAAAGTTTATTTTATGAAAAAATGATTTCAATTCTTTTTAACTATTGGGAGGTTCTATCTTAGATATAGCTTCCACTCTTTCAAAATCAATGGAAATCCCATCTTTAGTGATAACATGGCCTAATATTTTACCTTTAGTAACAAAAAAAGTTCTCTTCTTAGGGTTAAGGGAGATCCCATATCTTTTGCACCTTTCAAATACTTGTAGATGCATGAAATGGTCTTACCTATTCTTAGAGAAAACAGTTAGATCGTCCATGTAAATAATGATATAATTACCAATTAAGCCTTAGAACACATGGTCCATGGATCTTTGAAAAGTGGCCTTTATATTTATTAGTTCAAAATAAATTTTCTTGTATGCAAAGGTGCCCCACTTAGTTGTGAAAGTTGTCTTCATTTGTTTTCCTTATCTAATAACACCTAATTATATCATAAAAAAACATCAAGAAAGGAAATCATGGGTGAACCTAAAACAATTTATATTACTTGGTCAAGAGAGGGGAGAGGATAATTATCCTTCTTAGATGCTTTATTCAGATTTCTAAAGTCAATACATAGTCTAATTTCACCATTTTTTTTCTTAACTGGTACCAAATTGGTAACCCAAGTAGAGTGCCTAATGGGAAATGCAATTTTATCATCCAAAAACCTCTTGACTTATTTGAAGAACATGGGTTCTGAGATAGGATTCACAGGAATTTATTTCTACTTGAATGGTTTGTAATTTTTCTTGAGAGTTATAGTATGGGTGATGACTCTTGGGTTAAATATCTTTAAGTCATCATATGACCAAGCTGTCACATCTTTGTATTTTTTTAATAGATCTTTGTCTTTCTTATTCTCAATATTACTGCATAATTTTCCAATGTTAACCAACTAAGGTTGATCTTGGGGTCCAAGATCAACTGTGTTGTAATATTTTCCACTTACTTTAGGAATCTTAAAAGCTTTAGCTAAATTATCTTGATTAAATAACCTTTCCAAAGTAATCATCCCTTTGGGGATTTTATTGTCATTTATTTGAATGACTATGCCATCAAACTTTCCTTCTCTAAATGCATTTTCATCAATGTCATCAATGTTCTAAGCCTCAAATGATCCTAAACTAGTCATGAAGATTAGGATTTATTGGTCATCACTAAAGACCTGAAGATGGTTCATATTATCCAAGAAATAAGGACAAGGTATTAACTCAATACTAAAGTTTGGTGAATCTTGGTTAGGCATGAGATTAGCTCCAACAAATTCCAACTCATCAACAAATTTATTTTCTTCCTTAGGGACAGAAACAATATTGAAGGCATCATAAGATTCCACTAGATCTTAGACTCTAAATTTGTACTTATTTAGGTATAAAAGTTTGCATTGATACTTACTCCTTACTTGGTTTACTACTAGTTCTAAACCACCATAAAATAATAGTTCCTTGACCTTGTTCTTGATGGAAAATTGTAGACCTAAGATGAGAGCCTCATATTATACAAGGTTATTTATGCAAGGAAACTAGAGTCTATAAGAATCATGATATCTATTATAAGCAATCTTAGTTATAACAATGCCTACCCTAGATCTAGATTTACACCTAACCCCATCAAAAAAATAATTTCCATAGCCTAGGCACAACATTAGAAATTTTAGGATCACATAACTTGGTAGTTTTTATAGTGAAGACTCCTAAATTAGAATCAATTATATTGACCCTTTCATTGACACCATTATAATCAATAATCATGTGTTTAATTCTTATCTCCCTTTCAAATCTGATTTGGTTGGGAACTCCCTTCCAAGGTAGCCATAGGTGTGAATAGCCTATGGACATATATCTAGTTAAATCCTTTGTCCATTCTCTACTCAAAAATAGTCCATAAGCATCAGGGATATCTACTACTTGGATATATATAAATTATTGGACCCTTGTCTAAAAATCTAATTGCATGTGGAAATTTAACATTTCTAAAATCACATTGACCCTATATTTGTCTAATTAGGTGACAACCCTATTAGACTTAATGGGGGTCAAAATAAATCACTTACAAACACCTACAGGCATAATATTTTAAAAGTCATCAAAATTCAATAGACAATTATGTAAGTTCTTACCAAAAATGTTGATTATAAGTATTAAGGGTGGGAACTCTATTTTAGCTGTATACATAGCTACATTGGCATTATCAATATTAGACATCTTTCTAGATCTCTTGGGCAAGGATTTCAGTAATAGATCTCTTTGTTTTATAATTTGTGTCAATTCATGCAAGGTAATATTTTCTTTGATTTTTTTCTTGTCCTCTACAATGTTATAACTAGTCTTATTAGAAGAATTGAAAGCATCATCGCCAATCTTAGAAATAATTTCCTTTGGAGGCTCTGGATTATTGTATAAAGTGGTATTTAGAGGACTACCAAAGTTATTAAGAGGAGTAAAAGTAGTCAAAGGCTACCTCTATTGTCTATTCCTTAGAGGTTATGTCTTCTTCAATAACTAATAGAACACATGAAATTCTTTAGGAACATCATCAAGTTCATTTTCTTCTTGGAAGGGGAAGTAAAATGTTTTCACTATCAAGGTCTAGTCAACACGCTTGGATCCTGAAGTACATACACCACTGTATTTGTTAGGCACTACCTCAAAAGTGTCCAACTCTTCTTAAAAAGCTTCAAAACATTTATAGAATTCAATGCAATCAATCTCACCATGGTTATTAGTATAATGGACTCTATAATAACTAGGCAAAGCAATATCAATAAGACTAATATCCATAGTCTTCTTTTTATAAGATGGTTCACTATTCTTATTATTGTGGAAAATATCATTATTAAACCTATTATTAAGTCTATTGAACATTTGTAAAGAGAAGTGTCTAACATAATTCTCTCCAATATTACCAAATTATTCTTGCAACTAAAGGAAGCCAGTGCTCACTTTTTGGACCATTTTTAGAATAGAATTACTCTCACTTTTGGGGGTTTTTGAATTATGAACTTGGTTTTTATTGGTACCAGTGGCTAGTACTAAGGCATTTTGATCAGTTTCATTAAATCCATTATTAGTAGAGTGATTAAAGAACCCCAAATTATAGTTAGGAGCAACATGTCTCAAAGGCAATTAGTTTAGATTTTGGAACTAGTTGAGAGTAGGCACATTCTAGTTATTATTAGGAAAGACATTTAAGTTAGGCATATGTGGATTGACATTGGGAATAGAGTAGTCCATTTGTACTTGAGGTTTTATTTGGTTATTAATGATCATAGCCTTAACATAAGCTAAAAATAGTGTATTCATTAGACCTATAACCATCTTCATGAATACTGAGGGGATCAAGAGCATCTTTGTAGATTTCCAAGGCAAGTGCTTGATCAAGTTTATAAGGGTCAATTATTATACTATACATATTTTAAAACCTATCATTGAAATCTCTTGTAGGTTCATTGGCATCCCTTTTTAGGGTGGTAAATTGTTTGTGTAGGACATAGGGGCTGATTATTTTTGCCAAATTAGTTAATGAGGATGTTGTTAAATTCATCCTAGGTGGTGATGCAATCATCAGGTAGGTTTAGGAGACAATCATATACAACATATTTAAATGTAAAATGGAAATACATATATGATACATCCTCATGAATTACATTTTAAAATATCAATATAGCCTTGAATGATTTAACATGTTCTTCTATTGTTACAATACCACTAGGACTAAAAGTTGGCAAATACTTTTCAAGATTACAAGGAAGGTCATGAATTTTACCTTGTATGTTGATAAGATATATTATTAACTAGGCCATACCTTGATGAAGGTTGAACGTAGGAATACCTAAGTGGTAAATTTGGCAAAGACTTTGAATGCATATGTCTACCTTTATCTCACCTAGATCTCCTATGCATGTCTAATTACAACAGAGATTCTCTTGTCTCTAAATGTGATCATGTCTAGATTTTTCACAAACTAAATTTCAAAAACTATATCTTGTTTGAGATATTATGTTTCAAACCAACCTTTACAAAGAACAAGACTCAAATTTACACATTAAGCTAATTTTGCAAAGATATATGTAGAAAACAATAAAGGGAATCAAATTTTAACTAATTTAGCTAAATGATGGGTCCTATTAAATAAATATGGTTTATCTTTACAATTTTAAGCTCAAACAAACTTAGATATATAAAATATCTACCAATATTTGATCAAGCACAAGCTATTATAATGTCAAATAATGTGGATCTTTAGATCTTAAGTTACCTTTACCAAAATTAAGCATCTAACCTCAAAGATATTTGATAATTGTATAAAATAAGCACAAAGATGGGTCAAAGACCACAAAGATCAATGATATTTATGATTATGAGAAAATAATTATGCAAATATGTAAAAATAACACAAACCTTTGGTCAAAACATACTAAGACTATCAAAGATTCAATAAATTCACCAGACCCTCCTTCTAGTGCCAATAGAGCTCATATTGTTCATGCCTTTAAGTGTATCATATGTGACCTTAGTGTTTAAATAACACTTCTCATTATAGAATTCTAGGAATTCAGATCATGAGTAGTAGGTTTTGGTAATCTAGTTAACTATGGTGAAATAGAGGTAGAGAAAACAAAATTGTTCCACAAATTTATATTGATTGGTGGTTAGGAGCCACCATTGTCCTTAATATAAGTGAAATACAAGAGATATTATACTATTATTAGTGAATTATGATCAAATTTCTACACTAAATATTAATCTAAATGAATATGTATAGTGGAGCTTAAACTAGAGTGATTTGGTAAAAAAAGGAGCAAAAAGAAGGGTAGGGTAGAAATAATGTATGTGATTGCTGACCTTAGCCTTAAACACCATGACAAGGCTTTCATATCAACTGAACATGAATTTAACCAATATATAATATAAATTAACAAATGCTCAAATCACACTATATACTAGGTAGGTATTTGAGGAAAACATGAAAGGATACAAGTATGAACTAACTTTACCTTAAATGTTTACTACTGCATTCAAACACCATTTTCACATCCTATTGTAGAGAAAATAAAACAAAGTAAAGTTAAATAACATTCAACTAATCTAACATCAACATAAATTAGCAACCCTGTATCAAAGATGCACATTTAGAATTCATATAAACCATTCAAATTCAAGACTTACAATAATAAATTTATAGAGAAGCCATGTAACACTGGATACAAACAAATTTGGATAAACTTTTCAGTACACTTTGCTCATATTAATTGCTCAAAAGTATACAAGTTTTTAGCTCAAAACTTCCTCTCTTTACAAAATGGTAATACTACCTTTTATAAGAGACTTAAGCAGTATACCAGTTAGTCATAGGATTACACATGTATAAATATAAGGATATCTACCCTTATTCATAGTTATAAAATGCATTTCTCTTTCCAAAATGGACTGAACTATAGGAAAATATGCTAACATGCTAGCATATGCTTTTACAAAAGAATATTACATGTTTAAATATTATAAAGCTTTTACATAAAATGGAATATTATCAATTATTTGGTGGGCCCTAGGCTAAATGGCTCCCTTATAGCTATTGAAAAAAATCCATGGCCCTCTAATGTCGTTCACTAACTAGTTCCATATCAATAGTTGGGTTCAAGAGACAATCATCTTCTTAATTGACCAAGTAATTTAAATCCCTGTCATTATTTTCCATGGCATACTCCTAGATTTAGTAATATTCTCTTTAGTAATGAAGATCATGCCCATGACTCAGTTGTTGTCACCTCTATATTAGCCTTGAATTTTTTCCCTCACTTCTTGCATTACCAAAGTGGTTTTGTTTTTAAACTCATCATCATCAATGATGCTTAGGGAACTAGACTTTGTGGGGTTGGCCAACATGGTGCCAAGGAGTTGTTTGATTCTAGCTATCAACTCAGCATTTTAGGAGTCTCTCTAAGCTCTTTAACCAAGAACTCAAACTTTAGATTTTATCAACTATCCCCAATATTGTATTCAAGTGGGCTAGGCTAATGCTTTTGAAGCCAAGAATCTTGCCCTTAATTAGTATGTTGATAAGCTCCCTTATTTTGTATTTTGGGATTTTTCATTGGGTTAATAAACCCTTAGCTTTTTCACCTTAATCGGTTAATGTACTCTGCCTTAGCTTCATAGAATTTAAGGAGTCAAAAATGTCATATAAATATGCTTCAAACATCTTTATCATTGCCTCTATGACCGATAAGACAACATGTGTCTCCAAATTCTCTTTTTCTTTCTCTAGTTTATTTATATTTTGCTTCATTCCTTTGATACCTGATTTGAGCTGAGCTAAATGAGAATTAGCTAGTCCTTCTATGTCCTCCTCATGAATAGGATGCTCACCAAGATTTTGACTTCTAATGAGAGTTAAACCAACAAATGGTTAAACCTTCTAAAATGTGAAGTGTTCTCTCCCAATCATGGTTTTCATAGTTGTTGCCCTCTCCAATCCTACTATTTATGGATTGAATTGCACACTAACTAATTATTTTGTGACTTTAGGAGGCTCAGGACTCTCCACTTGTGTGCTACTTGAGGCCCCTAGAGCATCCATTTTTATACCACTTGATCCTAGTGTAGCAATTATTATTCTCTCTTCTTCTTCTTTCATTAAATAAAATATATATGGATTGACTTCATCATTAACATCAATGTGGACCTTTTGGTTCATGACCCATGAGTGGGAATTTGATGCATCTTTAAATAAATGAACCATTCAAGGATAATTGGCCCATGAATGGGGTATTCATCACTAAATAAGTTGACCTCACTCATGGGGTGGGTGAAAGAAACTTGGACTTATTTTTCCCAACTAGGACCAATGCTAACTCAACTTTAATTTTGTGTAGGGATGCTATTGGAACCATGTCAAAAGCAACTTCCTTCCCTATATCTTGTTTTACTTCTTCATCCTACGTCTAAGGTTCCTTAGTTATTTATTCTTCATTTAACCCATATGCTTTATCAAGTCCCTTAAGGGCTTACTCTACTATCTCAGTAATTTTTAATGTAATCACATCAAAGAATTCTATTGGATACTCTACTCTTTCAGGTGGGGCTAAATATGATCCTCCTTCACTAGGTCTCTCTTTTGGTTTCTCTTTTCTAGTTCTTTATGCAACTTGTGCATGAGGGTGTTGTGTTCTAACATATGGTTATTATGGAAGGGTCCTAGAGGATGGTCTAATAATCAAGTGATATTATAGGGGCCCCATTTTCTATATCTCACCCAATGGCTTATCATCTCCCCTAGCTAACTTAGGATCTAGCTTAATTTTATGCCTCTTCAACCTAGCTAATACCTTTAGCAAACTAGATGCCTTGATGTTGTAGAGTAAAAAATACTCTACGTTTCATTCTAATTTTTAGCAGTAAATGATACAAATCTCTATCTCCACATACTTTGGTTCAAGATGGTGAAGTTTTGGAAATAGAGCACGAGCTGTATTTTCCTTTTAATTCATTTTGTCTAAGTATTGAAATCAAGCGAAAGATGACAAGTGTCATCCTTTGAGGCATCCTTTCTCAAGTGGAAATGCCAAGTGTCATCATCTAAGGCATATTTTATATTTTTTATGAGTGGGTCAGAAGGTGCCACGTATCTCATAATGATTCAGTGGAATGTGCCAAGTGTCAGCGTCCATGGTTTCACATCGGCACCTGCATTTTGCCTCTTTTCAGCATAAGGTTTCAAAAGCTAACTATCGAGATTAGGTGGAAAGCACCAAGTGGTAGTAACAAAAGGTCTCAATTTCACTTTTCTAAAAGAGACAAAAGATGCCACGTATTCTAGCAGAAGAGAGTGGAAGCCACCACACATCATGATCTGAATCATCTTCATTTTGCTTCATCAATATAGCAAAGACTGTGGTGGGTCCCAAGTTTTATTCTTAAGCAAGCAGAAGCTACCAGGTGTCATTGTCTATGTAAATGTGAAATAAGACCCAAATTGTTTCTATGGTATAAACAAAGTAAATTGGAGACCACCACATGTCATCTTCCGTAGGTTTCTAAAAGGGTAGCTACAAGTAGCAGAGATCACCACGTAACCCCATGTAAGAGAAGTAGAGATTGCCATGTGTCCTTTAATGAAGAAGTAGAGATTGACACCTATCATTGTGTCCCTTTTAAAATTTACTCAGGTAAGAAATTCTATGAGTCTTATTTTCTTTTAAGCTGTTGAAGTGTCAAGGAAGCATATTGTGACAAGTGTCAAAGGTAGAACACTCCTAATCAAAGACACAAGAGAGTATAAGTTATGAAGAAAGTGCCATGTGTCTTCAATAGGTGCTACAAAACATGAAAAGTGTCATCATCTAGTGTCTCCTAAACTAATAATAAGGTTTCAAGAAATTGGCTAAGTGTTACCTAGAATTTAGGAGAAGGAAGCCTCCTGCAATCTGTTTCAGCCAATGAACTACCAAAAGACAAAGCATTTTAGAATCTATAAGATATCTTCTGTTAGACACTTTCAGTTGGGGGGAAGATTTCATTTGGGCTATTAGATTGGGAACAAGCATACAATCTAGAGTAGATCCAAGGCTATAAATAAGGGTGTAGAGATCACTAGAGAAAGGAGGAATTATTAGAGAGAATTATTGTAAAGAGTCTAAATTTCTATAGCTGTGACTAAGTAATATCATGTGCTTTTATTATGTCTTCTTGAGTTGAAAGGTTTATATAATTGTATGTGTTTTTTCACCTCTTATGTGACTAGAAAATTCAAATAAGAAGATTGAACCCTATGCCTTTGTTGATATTTTCTATGTCATTTGCAAAAGTAGTCTAGGTTGTAGACTTTCTAGAGTTGTGATTAGGAATGTCATTTGCTTTTGTCTCATTTTCTTGAGTTGGAAGGTTTATATAACTGTACATGTTTCTATGCCTCTTATGTGACTAGAAAATTCAAATAAGAAGATTGAACCCTATGCCTTTGTTGACATTTTCTATATCACTGTGAAAGTAGTCTATGCTATGAGCCTCTATTTCTATTGTTTCCATCTTTTAAATTGATCATGCACTTATTTTCTCTTAAATGTAAATGAATCCTACATATAGTCTCATTGTGCTCATGATTAAGGTTGAATTACATTTAAGCACATTGCCATAGATTAGATTTTCTTCTTGCATTTATGTTTCTAATTAAAATTCCTATTCCTTTTCCTAGTATATACTTGTTTTAGAGAAGAACTAGCTTCTTAAAAATCTGGAGGTTGTTTCAAGATGCAAGTCCCATATCTTAAAACTTCCCATTGTTGTTGATTAGAATCAAGAACAATTTTAAATCATCAATAGTTTTTAGCATGCCTGATGGGACTAATCTTGAAGTTTCTTTTAAGATCGTATGAACCAAAGAGATACAAGGAGTCATAGTTGTGGACCCATAACCAGATCACAATTTTTCTACAAATCTAGGTATTCTTTTGCCACCTTTGGTGACAAGTCCAAGAAGGAGAACCAACCATTTTGTACCAATACCTAGAGAAAATATGGGAGCCCCTATACCCCCAAGAAATTATGCAAGCTAGAACACTGGTAGTCCCTTAATTCTCCCAATACCACCAAACACTTGGGATCCTATCCTAGTGAATGCCCTAAAATCACTACCTAAATTTAGTGGGCAAGACTCTAAAACACTTGAAGAGCATTTGCATGATGTATCAGATGTTTGTGCTATACATGTTATCACACAACAAAATATGGCCATAAGATTATTAACAGCTTATTTTAAAGGGAAGGCTCTAGAATGGTATCAGTCTTTGACCCCAAATACCATTTCTACATGGGATTAGCTTAGAGATCCTTTCTTTGAAATATTCATAGAGAAGGGTGAAGTCTTCTTTATTATAGTAATTAATTACCATTCAAAGGGGAAAACAAGAAGCCATGGCTAACTTCAATTCCAAATTTCAAAAGACTTGGGATAGAATTCGAATTATAGCCAGATCATTACCAGGTATGGCCATAGTGTTTTATCTTAAGGATTTAAATTTAGATATATCAATTATGATTTAGTCACTTGGAGGACACACCTTGCCTAAGGCTTATGAATATGTGGTTAGAGTTGAGAACAATTTAATAGATGCTGGAAAGTTACCTCCAAGGCCTCCCCTACCCATGTTCCCAAAAATTTCCTTGCCATTACCTCAAAAAGTCCCTAAATTTGTAAGCCCACCTGTGTCTATGTACACCTATCCTCAACCATTTGGTAACGAAATTGTCCCCACTCAGTCATCTGAGTTGAATGATATCAAGAATATCCTAAGGACATTTTCTAATGAGCTGGTCAATATAAAAAGACAATAGAATACTTTTTATAGGCCTCCATATCAAGGCTATCAAGGAAACAAATTTTCATCTCAGCCAAATCAATACCAAGGTCCTCCAAGGCAAAATAATCCTTAGCCAACAAATCAATTAGTTGCATTCCCCACACCCTCACAGACTATTCCTTCCAACTCAAATAGAGAGATTGTTCAAGGACAACATAACTATGTGGATAATACTAATGCCTGGTGCTTCCTTTGCAATAATGTTCATACACCTAGAGATTGTCCAATGGGTAATCTACAACAAAAGGTGGCAGAGCAAAGAAGAATGGATGGTCAGTTTGCAAGTTCTAGTGACAATCAAGTTTACCAGTCTCCTGGTATGCAGAATTCAGTCCTAGTGGCTTAGATGGAAGGGATGTCCTTACAATAAGAGGAAGAAATAGCCCCTGAATTTGCTTTTTTTTCATCGGTTGAAGATGAAGAATTGGTTTTCTTGAATGAAGCTTATGTTTCAAAACTAGTGGTGTAATCAGACTACTGTACTAGATCAAAGAGAAAGATGTTGGAATAGCCTAAAGTTGTAAACAATAAAGTTATGGAGGATCCTTCATTTAAATATCATCAACACATAACTATTAGACAAGAAATGCTTTAGCCATTGCAGAACCAAGAGGTTCCTGAACAAGTTCAAAGAAAGACAAGATATCCTAATCTTCCAATAATTCAAACTTTGGGATCAATGAATGTGGTTGATCAATTGAAAATGATCCTAGCACAAGTATCTATTTGGGACATGTTAGCTATTCCTAAACAACAAACACTATTACAAGAAGCTCTTCAAAATCAAGTAATGCCCAAATGTATTAAAGGACCTGTTGATAAAAGAAAACTCAAAGACACAGTTCATTTGTAGATAATAGCCATGGTGAACAATGTATCAGAGGCGAGAAAATCTAAATCAGATCCTTTCTATTCAACTAAGATAGGTAACTGGACTAAGCATAATCAATAAAAATAAAATAAATAGTTTTTAGCTATGACACATAATGACCCATTTGAAAATTATAACTCTACTAGTCTGGGGACTTATGCTATCTTTGATGAGGATCATGAAATCCCAAAAGTTTTAAGGAAAGAAATGCTAACTAATCAAGGATCTAAAAAAGATTCAGAGTTTTGGACTTTAAATTTTGATGGGGCTAGAAGTAAGAATGGTGTTGGAGCAAGAATTTGTCTTACCGCTCCAAATGGTGAGAAAATTTTAAGAGCTATCCATTTTCAATTTGCTTGCACTAATAATGATGCTGAGTATGAATCTTTAGTACATGGGATCCTATTAGCCAAGAAAAAGGGAATAAAGAATCTAATAGTAAAAGGAGATTTAGAATTATTAGTAAAGTAAATTAGAGAAAAGGCAATAACAAAGAATGTCAGAATGAAATCCTATAAGCACAGAATTTGGGATTTTATAGAAGATTTTGAAGCTTTTAATATTGAAGTAGTTCCCAAGATTCAAAATTTTGAAGCTGATAGGATGGCATAGATTGGTTCACAGTTTGATCCAGCAACTGGCCTATTAGTTAATAGTGAGTTAGTAAAGGTTATAGTAAGGCCAACTATTCTTGATAATGATGAGAATTGGCAAGTATTTGAGAATGATTCTCAAGTACTCTCATTTTTACAAAAATCAAGGGAATTTGTTGATCAATTGCAACCAAAGATTGAAGAGGCATATGGGGATCAAATTATACAATTAAAGAATAATAAGCTTCCCAAAGGTTTAATCACTTTAGAGAGCCTTTTTGATCCTAAAGATGTAAGCCTGGAGAAGAAAAGGTTCCAAGCAAACAAAGCAGATTATTTTGAAATAGAAGTAAGTGAAGGGAAAAAATTAAAAGTTGGAAATTTTGTAACTCAAGAAGAAAAGGAAAGGCTAATTGAATTATGCAAAAAATATGATAGAGTCATAGCCTAGAGCTATGAAGACCTTCATGGATATAATAGAGACATCATTCAGCACACAATATAACTAACTGAAGGATCTAAGCCTGTCAGATAAAAATAGAGGCCAGTGAATCCAAGAATTAAACCTCTAATGTAGACGAGTTGCAAAAACTTCTAGATTCTAAAATAATTTTTTCAATCAAACACTCAATATGGGTATCAAATCTGGTACCAATTATAAAAAAGAATGGTGATATAAGACTTTGTGCATATTTTAGAGATCTAAACAAAGCATCTTTAAAAGATCACTATCTCTTTCCCTCCATGGAACAAATTCTACAAACTATGGCTGGATCAGAGAGATTCTCTTTGCTAGATGGTTTTTCTAGATATAATCAGATTTGGTTGGCTAAAGAAGACCAATACAAGATTGATTTTACCACCAAATGGGGGACATTTGCATATGCTAAAATGCCATTTGGTCTATCAAATTTTGGAGCCACTTTTCAGAGAGATATGGATGTTGCATTTGGGGAACTGATAAATAAAATCATCTTGATTTATCTTAATGATCTTACTATTTTTTCAAAGAATGTTGCTGATCATTTTGATCATTTAGAAGCTATGTTTAAAAAATGTCAAAAATTTGGAATATCCTTAAATCCTAAGAAATGTATCTTTGCAGTCCCTCAGGGCAAACTATTGGGACATATAGTATCTAAAGAAGGAGTTTCCATAGACCCAGAAAGAGTGGCAGCTATAATGAATTTACCTCTTCCAGTCAATAAGAAAGCAATTCAATCTTTCTTGGGAAAGATTAATTTTCTCAGTCGGTTCATATCTGACTTTGTAAGCTTAGTAAGACCAATAATACTCTTGTTGAAAAAGACCTAATTTTCAAGTGGACTATAGAAGGAAGGCAAGCCTTTGAAGAGGTCAAGATAGCTATCTGAATAGCTCTAGTGCTTAGAAACCTAGATTTTTCTAAGCCTTTTGTAATATATGTATATGGAGGAGAGCTCAATATTGTTGTTGTTCTAACACAGAAGGATGATAAACAAGAGGGAGAGCATCCAATAGCATTTTTCTCAAGGATGCTTAGGGAACATGAAACCATATATAACTTTGTGGAAAAACAAGCATATGCTATGGTAAAAGCTCTCAAAAAGTTTAGGAATATAGTATCAGGAAGTAAAATTTTGATACTTGTAGCACATCCAAGTGTCAGAGAATACATCATGGAGGGTGAAATTACTAAAAAAAGAGCAAACTAGATAACTAAGATCCTAGAATATGATGTAGAATTCAAACCCACTAAATTAGTTAAAGGTAGGGGTTTGCGTCAATATATGACTCAAGAGCTTGAAAAGATGATATATGAAGAGATAAATTTAGGAACAGAAGAAGAAATCATATTGAGAATATAAGAAGTTGATCAAGAATCTTGGGTCATAAGCAAGATTCATTTTATGAAAAATGGGATTTACCCAAGATAACTCCCTTAAAATAAGAGAAGATACTATAGGATGCAAGGAGTTCATTTTATTTTAATTGAACAGGTTCTTTTCAAAAGAAATTCTGATGGCAAATTGTTAAGATGTGTAGAAAAATATAAGGCTAAGAAAATACTACATGAAATGCATCATGGAGTATTTGGTGGACATTTTTATGTAAAGACCACAACTATAAAGATAAGTGAAGCAGGTTATTTTTGGCCTACTTTATTTATAGATTGTTATTAGCTAATTAAAAAATGTAAATCTTGTCAATATTATGTGGGAATGAGAAGGAATGCAACAATGCCTCTTAGCCCTATAATTGTGGATGAACCTTTTACTCAATGGTTTCTTGACTTCATTGGAATGATAAATCTAGTATCTAGTATGGGTCATAAATGGATCTTAACAGCCATAGATTATTTCACCAGATGGACTGAGGCAGTGCTGCTCAAGGAAGCAACAGAAAATGTGATCCTAGATTTTTTAGGGAGTATCACTACTCATTTTGGGGCTCCTTGTACCATAATTTTAGATAATGCTAAAGCATTTTTAGGGTCCAAAGTATTAGACTTTGCATTAAAGCATGGAATATCTCTAAAAACTTCTTCTAATTATTACCCTCAAGGTAATGGTTTTATAGAATCAACTAATAAGAACCTGATTAGACTCATAAAAAGAATAGGGGCTGATCATCACAAGGAATGGCATAAAGTGCTTAATTTAACACTGTGGGCTGATAAAATTATGCCTAAACTGGTGATCAAAACATCCCCATATGAATTGGTATATGGGAAACCTATTGTAATTCCCCTAAGCTTGGAGATTCATGCTCTCCAGCTGATCAAACAGATTGAACTTGAAGAAAATGGCCCCATGCAGGTCAGACTTGCAAAACTTCTAGAAGTTCAAGAAAAGAGGGATGCAGCACATGATTCATTGATAAAACATTAGAAAATAGTTAAAGACTATTTTGATAAAAGGACTTCAAATTCCCATTTCAAAACAGGCTCAATTGTTTTAAAATGGGATGCAAGAGCTACCAAACTAGGTCAAGACACTAAGTTTGAAGCATTATGGACTGGCCCTTATAAAATTTGGTCATGTAAACAATAAAATTCATTTGAGCTAGAAATGATGGAAGGTGAACCTGAAGAGATTCCTATAAAGGGAATCTATTTGAAACATTTTAGTTAAACTATGTCTTCTAGTAATTTTAGATCAGGCGGGAGTTGTAGATTCTTTTTGAGTAGGCTCAAAAGTCCTTCGAGTCACCAATAACTATAGAGTAAAAAATACTCTACATTTCATTATGATTTTTAGTAGTGCATGATACAGATTGCTATCTCCACATACTTTGGTTCGAGATGGAAAAGTTTTGGAAATAGAGTAGGGGCTCTATTTTCCTTTTGATTCATTTTGTCTAAGTATTGAAATCAAGTGGAAGCTGACAAGTGTCATCCTCTGAGGCATCCTTTCTCAAGTGGAAATGCCAAGTGTCATCATCTAAGGCATCTTTTATATTTTTTATGAGTGGGTCAGAAGGTGCCATGTATCTCATAGCAATTTATAAAAATGTGCCAAGTGTCAGCGTCCATGGTTTCACATCGGCACTCATATTTTGCCTCCTTTTAGTGGAATGTTTCAAAAACTAAGTATCAAGATTAGGAGAAAAGTGCCAAGTGGCAGTAATAAAAGGTCTCAATTTTGATTTTCTAAAAGTGTTAGAAGATGCCATGTATCCTAGTAGAAGAGAGCAAAAGCTACCACGTGTCATGATCTAAATCATCTTCATTTTGCTTCATCAATATAGCAAAGATTGTGGTGGGTCCCAAGTTTTGTTCTTAAGCAAGCGAAATCTGCCAAGTGTCGTTGTCTATGTAAATGTGAAATGAGACCCAAATTGTTTCTATGGTATAAATAGAGTAAAGCAGAGACCACCATGTGTCATCTTTTGCAAGTTTTTAAAAGGGTAGCTATAAGTAGCAGAGATCACCACGTAACCCCAGGTAAGAGAAGTGGAGATTACCATGTGTCCTTTAATGAAGTAGAGATTGACACCTATCCCTATGTCCATTTTAAAAGTTACTCAACTAAGAAATGTTGTGAGTCTTATTTTCTCTTAAGCTGTTGAAGTGTCGAGGAAGCGGATTACAACAAGTGTCAAAGGTGGAACACTCTTGAGCAAACACACAAGAGAGTATAAGTTATGCAGAAAGTGTCGCGTGTCTTCAATCAGTGCTGCGGAACATGACAAGTGTCATCCTCCTATGTCTCCTAAAGTAATAAGAAGGTTTCAAGAAATTGGATAAGTGTTACCTAGAATTTAAGAGAAGGAAGCATCCTACAATCTATTTCAGCCAATGAACTACCAGAAGATAAAGCATTTTAGAATCTATAAGATATCTTCTGTTAGACACTTTTAGTTGGGGGGAAGATTTCATTTGGGCCATTAGACTAGGAACAAGAATACAATTTGAAGTGGATCCAAGGCTATAAATAAGGGTGTAGAGATCACTAGAGAAAGGAGGAATTATCAGAGAGAATTTTTGAGAGAGAATTATTGTAAAGAGTCTAGACTTTCTAGAGCTGTGACTAAGTAATATCATTTACTTTTTTTCTGTCTTCCTGAGTTGAAAGGTTTATGTAATTGTACATGTTTTTGTGCCTCTTATGTGATTATAAAATTCAAATAAGAAGATTGAACCCTATGCCTTTGTTGATATTTTCTATGTCAGTTTCAAAAGTAGTCTAAGCTGTAGACTTTCTAGAGCTGTGATTAGGAATTTCATTTGCTTGTCTCATTTTCTTGAGTTGGAAGGTTTATATAACTGTACATGTTTTTGCGCCTCTTATATGACTAGAAAATTCAAATAAGAAGATTGAACCCTATGCCTTTGTTGACATTTTCTGTATCACTATGAAAGTAATCTATGCTGTGAGCCTCTATTTCTATTGTTTCCATCTTTTACATTGATCATGCACTTGTTTTCTCTTAAATGTAAATGAATCCTACATATAGTCTCACTATACTCAGGATTAAGGTTGAATTACATTTAGGTGCATTGCCATGTATTAAATTTTCTTCTTGCATTTGTGTTTATGATTAAAATTCCTATCCCTTTTCCCAATATATATTTGTTTTAGAGAAGAACCAGCTTCTTAAAAATTTGGAGCTTATTTCAAGATGCAAGTCCCATATCTTGAAAATTACCATTGTTGTTGATTAGAATCAAGCACAATTTTAAATCATCAATAGATTTATAGTGGGTCATGTACACTAGGTTGATATTCATAGGATTTGTTTATGGTTTTGGACTTCAAATTTTTGGTGACCCTCTCATTAGGGTCCCATTGCCTCAATTCATCTTTCTAAAAGTTAAATGAGTCCTTATGTCTAGCAATAACATTCACATGTTCCCAATTTTGCAACACAATTCTACTGATTATTAAAGGAAAGGCATGGAGGAGGCCATTCTATTTATCCTTACAAAATCCATCTATACCATGAAGAAGTTGATACACAACTTCTTGATCTACTAGTTTGGTGGGCACATTAATGGGTAATCTATAGGGCTATGTCAAATTCCCTTCTATCCTTATTACTATGTAATTTGGGTAGAACCATATATCCCCTATTAATTCTACATATATCTTAACTATGGGGTTGACCTTGATCATGGGGATCCTTGTGATGGCTTATACTAGGGTTGGATAAACACAATCACAGATGAACTAAATGTTGTGTTTGTATTTAAATATGTAAAGCTTGGAATAATGATAGGAGATATTAGGTCTCCCATCAAGTGACCAACTCTAAATGTCTGGGATCTTGGTGGTGGCTAAGAGGGCATCAAATGGATAGGACATCATATAGAAGTGGTTTCTAGTTTTCCTTTTGATGGTTATGAACTATGATTTCAAATGGATATTAATCATCTCACCTAATGGGGGAATGAGTCCCTTCTCTACGATGAAGTAAAAATAGGGCACCCAGATTATATCATAATGTGTGGTGGAGGGGGCTCTAGATAACTTATTTAGAAAGGTCATAATTATCCTAATACACTCCTTGAATTAGACAACTGGTATTTTCTCTATGGGGTCCTAGAATACTTGGGTTCTATTTAGAAACCATGAGGCAAGGATTGTGTTTAAGTTATGATTCATAGTCCATTATTTAATGGTTGGAAAGTCTATCTAGGGAATACATAGTTTATATTAGCTTTCAAAAGCAAGGGGGAAATGTATGATATTTTCTTAAAACTACACTCATGAACTATCCAATCTTTCTCAATTTTACAATCCTTGAAAAGAGGAACAAGGACATTGATGCAAAGTAATACCTTAGGCTTTGTGGAAACAAAGTGGAGTCTATTCATCTAGATAGATACTAGGTCATTATATCTCCATAAGATGGTTTTATTCTTCTATTCTTCCCTCATAAGAGCTTACACCTCCTCAATGGTCCAAAATAATTTAGACCAGTTCCTATTCTTAGTGTTTAATGTTGCAGTATCAAGGTCTATGTCCTTGAAAACTCTTTCCTCATTATTTGAAGTCAATTATAACTCTATCTCAGCCCTTTATTTCTATTTTTGATCTACCATGGTTGTGAGACATGAAAATTATTCACCAGTGGATTTTAAGTAATCTTTGGGTCAACTTGTTCTTGCTCAGATTGTAATTGAACTCTTCTCAATTTTATTATGATCAATATGAGTTCAAATTAGGCCTTTTATGGATGTTAGTGATTTTTTAAACCTTTAATGGTGATGGTAATTTAGACTTAGACTTATTCATGTCTTCTATTTGATTAAGACCCATGCCTTTATACCTTTTCATTTTCAAGCACAAAAAATATTTAATTTTGCCATTTTATGCTTGTGTGTCACCCATATGGCATCCATTTGGCAACTTTCATGGCATTTTTCATAAATTCCTTGAGGGACAACTCATTATCTTTTGAAAATCCAACTTTTCTTTCATGCCATCAAATCCTTATTTATGGATCAATGTAGACTCTTGACCATGATCACGAGGCTTGAAAATTATTTGGCTACTTTATGTCAGGCCCTTCAATTATGACACTTGGAATCTTCATGGGCCTTTAGGCTCTATATTATGTGTAGTGAACATGTGCCTATCATGCGCCAATCCCATGGGCCTTCAGGGTTTCATTTAATAGTCTCTGACATCTGTGCTCCATCCAATCATCCTCTGTGATTAAGTGAGAGCCCTTGATCTTATAAAGAGCATGAATTTTAATTAGGGTCTAGACATAGGAAATAACTTAGGCTAAATACTGTAGGCTAAGTTTTATTTCATGTTAATAAACATGATATATAATTTTAGGCAAAAATATTAATGTTAAGTTTTTAGGACACATATAAAAGGGACCAAGGCCAAATACTTTAGGCTAAGGTTTATTTTACGTTAATAAACATGAAATATATTTTTAGGTTAAAATATTTAGTCTAAGTCTTAGAAGGAACCTAAAAAGGGACCCAAATAATAAGTGGTCTAAATGTTAGGTTTCAACCCAAGGTTTTATTGTATCAATAAACATGATAAAATCTTAGGTTAAAAGCATGTTAAGCTAAGTTTTATGTCATAAGGACCTATTCAAATAATGCTTAATATAAGTCTCTAGGCTAAGGTTTATTTCATTTAGATAAATTCAATTGGAACCTTAGTAAATAGAATTAGATTAAAGACATGTCTGCAAGTATTTAGATCATGAGATCATTTTATCATTTGAAGTTCAAATAACACAAGTCTTTGAATATCTTTCAAGGGGTTCCATTGATTTAAAATATGAGCAATAGACTTTAGCCATGTTTACAAATCATATTCATATGCCTAAGTAATGCATTTGATGAGCTTAAATCTGATGGTCTTGTGGGCATCAAATGATGGTCACAATAACATCAATTTTAGGCTCATTAAGTTACTTTGGTCCATAGATCTTGGATTTGATATGCTTCATATGATCATCTTGCTCTAATTAACTATGAACCATCAATCAAGATTTGGGTAGATATACACCATTAGTTCCTACAACCATAAATGAGATCGTATCAACTTGGGACCATGTTCCAAACATTAGACTAAGATAAAATCATAATAAAATAAGTCTCTTCAAATATAATAGTCATAACCTACGATTTTAGCCTAAGGTCCTATTGTATTAAAAAATACAATGAACTTTATGATAAAACTTAGGTCAAGTCCAAATTTTAATGTGTGGGGATCCTTTGATATCATTCTTAAATGTAGGAGTGCCATGTGGTGGCTCTACAAGGCTCTTAATATTTTGAATTTTCAGCACCACATTTGTTTTATTAGATCATCCTATATGAGTAACCATGGATCATTGATCATGATATGAATGGATGTATATGATTTTCATCTAATCATTAGTTCTTCTTGAGTGTGGATTGTCAATCATGATCCCAGTGATCATGTGTAATTGGTCTAATGGATCAAGGTTTTAAGTTCATTAGGTTTCCCATGCTATATTAGATCTTTCTTTGTGATGAAGTGAGAGCCATCAGATCTACAAATAAGTGACGTGACTAAGTTAGGATGTAGGTTAATATAGGAACTTAAGCCAAAGTTTTAAGGCTAAGGTCTCATTTATGTTGATAAAGATGAATGGGGCCTTAGGGTTAAGATTTTAGGCTAAGCATATGACAAAGGGGACCATACTAAAATAAAAGACCCTACAAACATAAACATTAGACTATGTTAAAAACATATGGAATAGAAATTGGAAAATAAAAGGGGACCAAGCATGATTTTTGGGCTAGGGTTTGGTTGTGTTGAAAAACATGACCAAGCCTTAGCATAAAAAATTAGGCTCAAGTCTAAATTTGATATAGAATGTTCCCACCAAATCTTTTCTCACTAAAATTGAATTCAAATCAAAGGTCTAATCTAGGTTTTGATGAAGGAGGGTTTCATCATATGAATCCAACTATGAGTTGCTATAAATTCAAGACTAGTAAAAGCTTGAATGTGGTTAATCTGTAAACTCCAAGCATGGTCTATAAGAAACTCCATGAAACCTACAACATAAGACATGAAGATCAATTTTTAGCAAAATTAGCCAAGGTTAAAACAAAACCATGAACAAATGGACCCATTTTATCAGGTGTGTATGATCTTCAAATTCTAATAAAGTGTAGATTATCAAGATTTCAACATTAAGGTTCAAAGTAATTAGAAGGGTCCTTATTTTCTAGAAATGGGGGTATGTTGATGTCAACGTAATGGACATTGGGATAAATATTGTTTTGCACTTAGAAGTTGGATTGAATGGTATGTTGATATAGGTATTATCATATTTACTAAGGGGACATCCAAGTATCTTTATCTTTGTTCCATTATATCACATTCTACCATTACAAATTTATCCTAGGACATTCCTATTAAGGAACCAATGGTCACTCATCATGTTTCTAAAAATGCATCTAGAGAATGAAATTATGAGAGATCACTGGTATCACTAGTTCAACAATAAATGCAGCCAATACAAAAACATAAACTAATATATAATAGTGTTGTAATATAAGGAAATAAGAATCAATCAACACTGACAATGTGATAATCGATAAATATTTTTTTGATAGATGTTATTCAGATTCCTACTATAACTATTTAAAAGAGGGGAGTGCCACAATAAAATTATAGTTATTTAGATATTTAGGATGATAAGTATGGTTCACAATTATTATTACCTTTAGTAGTTAGATGATTATATAGGGTACATATAGTTATGTCTATGATTATTAGATATACATTGAAATTATATGATAAATAAGTTAAATTTATTAATATGCAATAAAATTACAACATACATTTATAAAGTTACCTCATTCAAAATCCACATGTTGTTTCTTAATGACACATTATATCACACTTTGGGCTTCCTTAAGCTATCATTATAGACAATGGTAAATCTTTCAAAAATAACACTATCAAAAAGTTTTTCACTAAATATAAGATTCAACATACATTTTCTACTCCTTATTACCCTTAGGTAATGGACAAAAAAAATATACAAATAAATATATAAACAACATATTGAGTAAGATAGTTACTAAAGTTGGTGAAGATTAGCATAACCCAATAGTTTATATACTATGGGATTATTTCACAAGCATTTAGGCACCCATTGGAGATACTTCATATTTGTTGGTCTATGGGAAAAAAATAGTACTTCCATTAGAATTTAAAATTCCATCCTTACGTATATCCCTCAAAGGGCTTATTAGAAATAATCAATATAAGGAAAAGTGTTTGCATAAATTATAACAATTATATAATAAGCACATACATATAGTAGGACAACTTAAAATTTATTTGAATCACATTCAAAAGGCATATAAAAAATGCACACTAGAGAGTTTGAGGTTGGTGACTTGGTTTTAAAAGAAAATATAAGGAACATCAATGCGAAAGAAGAAACCAAAGGCAATTTGAAGCTCAATTGGTACGGTTCATATATGATTATATAAAAGTTGAGTACACAATTTTATCATTTAGATTCACTTGAAGGAAAATCATTAAATAATATAATGAAAATTATACATTTACAAAAAAATTATACTTAAATAGTTCATATTTTATATATATTCATAAATACAAAAAAAAATATTACAAAAATTCTAAAAATTAGGTCCTATACATGATATGTGTAGTTCATTTACATTAGTTGATTTATGATTTAGTATATATAGTACTTATGTATATCTAGTTTATATAAAATATAAGTCACAGGTGGACTTGAGTGATTTGTAGAACATATAGGGTATTAGTTTCATATATAGTTGCAAATGGTGATACTATCTTAGATCCATAAAATTTACATAGTCAAAACTACTCTTTTTTAGATAATAACACACTGCACTCTTATCCAATTCCATCAGACATGTCTTAATGAACACATGATTTAATTTATCATATATAAAATAGTCACATGACTTATATAAATTATGTGCATCACAATAAGTTTACCAAGGGCATATTTTACTTACGTTTTATCACTCTATGACTATCCCTTTTATTAATAATACAAGTACAATACATTGCATGCATATTTCCATATTTGCTCACTTGATTTCACATTACTATCATACTAGATACTTGAGTTTTTTAATACACTAATATAGAAAATGTACTATGTAGATAAATTCCACTTATTCATGCATGCTTATCATGTTTGCTTTTTTAATTCATGCTTTATGTGTATTCATTGCTTTGGATTGTGGACATTTGAACATGTCCTTATTTTTGGCTCTAAGCTTTATTGTGTGTTTCTATGTGTGTGAGTGATATTTGAACATGTCCCTATTATGTGACCTTTTAGCTTTCATCCATATTTTGTGTGCCTTTGCATGTGTTCTTTGTGTATGCATCATGACCATGACTCTTGTTTTTTATTCTTTGCTCAGTTTATGATACCATGATATATATCATGCATATCCCAAGTGTTTTTATGCCATGACCATTATCATGCATTTTACCCATGTAGTTAAATATTTATTTCAAGTACTTTGCATAGATAATTTATTCATTGTGTGCCTAATTGATAACATCTATCTAGACATGACATTATGTATGCTTGGTTTTACATATATCATACATTACTATTTTTATCATATTATCAATATGATGCTATGATTTCCAATGTTATAATTATTAATATAAATTTAATTATTTTCTATAAAATTATTTGCATAAATTTTTATTTGGATCTAAGTTATTGCACAAGATTAATAACTCACCTTAAAAAATGGGAATACATAGTGGCTTGTCTTAGAGACTAAGATGAAATAATTGATTACATAGAAAAAAAATATAATATTTGATAAGTTGATCATAATACATACTCAATTTTTTCCCAGAAAGCATATTCAGACAAAACTATGCCATTTAGACAATAATGTTAGGCATTATTGTCCATAACAATGCACTTTGATTCTAGAATTTGAAAAAAATATTTTACAAATTCTAAGAACTATACTTAGTGTAAAAAATAGTTTTTAGTGGTTACTCATAAATATATTTCAGATTTATACATATGACTATCATTGATTTTTATTTGATTGGGGGCATCATATATGGTATGTGATCTATAATGTTACATATGTTTTTACTCAATTATCATAATCAAATATACTTAGATATCAAATTAGAGAAATGTGCACACCACATGATCACTCTCTTACTCAAATTTTGTGCAAGTTTTCATAGAAGGAATGATAATTCATTTCATTCTATATTTTTTATACACCAAACTTATATAATACAATTTTTTCACCAATTTTGCACCATAATGAATCTTATTTTATTTGCAGTAGTTGATTCAAAATTTTGCACTAGTTTTTCACCAATTTTACATTAGAATGATCTATTAGAATTCATACAAGGATTCCAAGATATTATATTACCTTGAGTTTTACAATAATTTAGTCAAGTTTATCCTAGTTTTTTAATCACATTCTCATACTGATGAGGATTTGGGCATTCATAGACCAATCCAAGTGTTTTAGTGAAAAGAAATATCCAAGGGTTTAACCCTCTCTATGCACCAATTTTGCACCAGAAAACATAACAGTTTGTCACATGAAAAGGTGTATTCATTCCTTGTTATTTTATCTATCTTTTTAAATCTTACTTTTAAATTTTCTTCCCAAGTAGGAATAATATATGCATGTTTCACTACAATTTTGCATGAAGCATAATTAAAAATATGATCTACATACAAGACTACTCAATATAGGTAAGCTTTAGTATAAATATCTTTCTTTTACTCTATTACTTTCATATTGATTCATTACTAGAAGAAAGTGGGGAAATGTAGTCATTAAAATTAACATAATTCACTTGTGACCATTCCTTATGCACACTTAAATTATGCAAAATTCCACAATTTTAAACTACTTTTATTCTAATTCTATGTTGATGACCCTCTAATTTAAAGCAAATTTGATATTAATTATTCATATTCCTCATTTAAAATATTATAAACTTATCCCTTTATTGATTTATAAATTTAATTTGGATATATTTTCTCCTTAGACGAACCTATGCTTTTAGAACAATCCCATTGGTTGATAGTGCCTAAATCCATTGGTTTTATCTTTCTACCAAATAACATCTAGTTAAATGAATTTAAATTTACTCCAATGGGTCATCCCATAAATTTTTAAATACCAATTCAAATATATAACAAAATTATCACTATATGAACAAATTTTGCATTCATTCAAGTTCACTTAAGGCTTGTATTTTGTAAATTGCCAAAATTATCTAACTACACATTGAGAGGAAATTATCTATTCTTCCTAATTTTGAGTTATTACATCCCAAGAAGCCCAAAGATAGATATTGTTACACTATAAATGTCACAAGTCATATTTTAATCACCTAATCACACTAAGATTGTACCAACATAACGTTCACTCATATTGTACACACCCACCATAGCATGGAATAACTACATGGAGTTTGATCCCTCTTTAGATTATTGGTATGTATGAAATGCTCAACACATAGGGTGTTAATTTCAAGCACAACTTCAATCTCTAGCCTCATTTTTCCCTTTTCACTACAAGTGTTCTTCCTCATCATTGAGATATATTTTTAAGTGAATAAAAAATTACATAATGGCTCCCATGAATAATCAAATACATATATACACACATGATGGATCTACATGAAAATTTGTATCCATAAAAAACTATCATAGAGGGAAACAACCTAATGGATGCCGGCACACTATACAAACACTAGTGTAAACTAGCCTTATCTAAATAATGTAACCTTGTCCTTGAGCAAAAAAAATCCCTATTTCTATTTCATAGTGACCTTACATAGTCTGACAGTCAATTACATAGTCTTTGTTGTAGTCCGTCAAATTCAAGTTCCAACTAAGTTATTTGTCCTTAGTACTTCCCATTTTAACATATTTATAAAAAGAGTAAGTTGAAAATTAATCACATGTGATAATTATATATTTTATACATTATGATTTACTCAATTTTTTATATAAATTAGATTATATTTACTCCCTAATATTTAATTTTGATAAAATAGAAATACTACACAAAGGATTTATACAAGATCACTATTAGAGTCAGTCATATGGAATATGATCAATAAAAAATATCAGAGTATAAAAATGAAAAATTTATTTCAATTAAAGATGAGTTTGGAATATTTAAGTTAAAGTTAATATAGGAAGAATATCAATGTAAACTTAAGGCAAAGTAAAAGTTGTCTAAAAGGAAATAAATTTAAACTAGATGTAGATAAGGTTCTCACTATGGATATGACAAGAATAAACTAGTAGAGTAAAATATACTCATGAAGGTGAATAAAATACTTCAAAAAAATTACACCCAAAGAGGAAAGTGGTTTTATTCTAGAGGAAGAGGATATTTTAGAAGAGGAAAAGGTAAAACATTCATAGGTAAGTGATTTGAATGTGGAGATGTTGGGCATATAGATTTTCAATGACCAAAAGAATTTCAAAATAAGGGTAGAGTAAATGAATAAATAAATAATCATTCTCATATAGATGAATAAATTTTTACATCCTTGAATGACATGAACTAGAACATGGTTAACATATTATGGTGAAGATAATATATTATTAAAACCAACCAAGAAATAAGATGAATTGATGAAAATAAATAAATTAATTAAGTATATTTTGAAATCATGATGTGAGTTTTGTGAGGTAAATGTTTTTAGTGATACCACAAGTATATTGGTTTTAAAGGAAATAATAGAGATTCTTGTGTTGAAAATAATTGTGCATCCCAATCCATACACATTTTATTAGTTTATAAAAGGTCACCAAGTGTTGGTAAATGAATAGATTATACTTAGTTTACATATTTGGTCATATTGAGATGAAGAATTAAATGATATAATGCCCATAGACATATGTCATGTGTTGTTATGAAGACCATGGTTGTTTGATATAAATGTCATGTATTATGGTAAAGTAAATGACTACACACTTTATGGTAATAATTTCACATTGATCCATTGAATGAAATACAATAATAGGTAGACACATATTCTAAGTTTTATTGGTAAAAAATCTCTAAGGAACCAAAAAATGAGAGGAATGCTTTTAACTCATCCCAAAATTGATGCAAGTTATGATTAAAAATAAGGTGACTATCATTCCTTTTTAAGTTCATAATTTGTGAATATATAATACTTATATAATTTTTAAATAACTCTTATATGGATTTCCACATATGATAAGAATTATTCATTAAATAGACCTAGTGAATAATAAGGAAGAATATAGGCTAACACCTATGTTGAGTGAGTAAGTGAAGAGGCAAGTTAATGAGTTACTAGAGAATATTTTAATAATGGGATTTTTTCCCATATGTAGATTCAATAGCATCGGAAACCAGTAAGGGAGGTGTAGACACCTAAATCTAGTCATTAGTACTTGAAAATTTTAAATCTTGACACATATTGAATAACTTGACTTAAGACCATAGACATGACTCTCATTAACCCTTATTCTAGTCCATTTACATATATGTGGGATTTAACATAAATTTTCCATCACTATGACTCATAATTTTTAATTCAATATTATAAATATTTTATATCATCTCTCAGACTATTACAACCTTAGGATAACTATCCCTAATTTCTTGGGGTAGGTTTGTGCTATATGGGTAGGTTCATTATCATGGATCTATCCACCTTGTCTATACTCATCCCCATGCCATTAGTAACTAGTTTCCAAATTTAAAATATTTACTTTAGGTCTTCCCACATGTGTTGAAAGGTCAACTAAAGGAAATTAATTAGGGGTTTCACTATATAAGAAAATCAAAATCTGATTTCAAAGGGGATTTAAATCTATCTGGTGTCTATATTTTATAATTTTAACACTGATTAATTATACCTTATTATTCCCAAATTCAAGATCAATCTAAAATCAAGTCTAAAGCATTTCAAATCAAGTAAAAATATAAAATTTGTTATTTCTCATGAAACACACCCTCATTATTACAAGAATTAGGGAACCTCCCTTTTTTAACTTTTTACTCTACTCTTACATGTGCTCATAGTTCACTGGCCTCAACACTACAACTTTACTTGGATATCAATTTGTGTGCCATATTAGGACTCAAAACAACCACTATTAGAAAGACCACATCCATACAAATAATCTTTGTATTTACACTCAACATGGAAATGGCGTTAGCCCCCGTCCCCCACCCAATTTGATTTTGAAGTCTAGCTCTCATGGGTTTGTTTGCTCTCTCAGCCTATTCCCAAGGGGTTTATCATGGTGTCATCAAGTGATGATATTACCTTCAAGTGATGATAATCTAATTGGGAAATGAAAATGCCATTAGGTGATAGTAGTGTTACTGAGTGATGATAGTATCATTAAGTAAGGATAATATAATTGGGCAATTTTAATACTATTGGGTGATGGGAATAATGTTAGATGATGGTAATATCATTAATCAATGACAATAATATTGGTTCCATCAATTAAAAATAATGTCATCAATTGATGACTATGCTATTAGTCAAATGTAACATTGTCAGTCTATGAGTATGCTACTAACTAACTACATCATCATTAGTTGATGATTATGACACTAAACAACTACATCATCACTAGTCGATGACTATGCCATCGATTGACCACATTTTTTTCTATTGATTACTATGTTTTTGGTTAGTTGCATTGTTATAAATTGATATATACTTTGTATGTGATATCTTTTTTTTTTTTCATTGTTCTATCACTTTTCAAGAACTAAATTATTATTTTTGCCTTATGCATGTGTTGAACAACACCAAATAATGGTGGTGGGAGTAAATTTTGGATCATGATCCATTGAGTTTCCATATTATTCCAATTAACAAATGTTAATTTTAGTGGTTGGCCATGCCAAGAAGTACTTAGTGTATTTTGGGAAGTTGTTGGTAGCCTGAGATCTATATATTAGATTATTTTATCATTGTAAGGGTTGGGTTTTTGCTCCAAAAGATATGGGAAAGCTATTAACTCTTGTTTTTCATGTATTTTATTATTTTGTTATATTAACATATTTATTATCTTGTAACCCTAGTGTTACACTGGTGGGATTTAGATGTAATTGATTGTAGTCAACTCAAACATTGTTATCACAATGGAAATATTGATTTACATAATATTATGGAGGTTTATTTATGATATGTGCATGTGAATGGTATTCATTTATATTTCACCCATTTTTTTACTCTCTTTAGACAATTTAATTTTTCCCATGGTGATCATGGGTCAGTCAATCATATGAGGGATTGATTTCTAGGTGTTGTATTCAATTGGTGGTGCTAAATTTGCTTTGATTATCACATGATTTTATCTTATTTCCTTTTACTTTTATTTTATTATTTTTTATCAATTGGTTAGATTAGGAATATGTTATTTTAATCTACTTAAACAATAATCTTGATTGTAGCTTTCTTTTATTTCCATTGTTACTACCACATTGTTGAATGATTATAACCAATGGAATGAACATACAAATTAGTCATAAGCGCATTATAAAAAACTCTAAAAACTAATTATTGGGTATATAAAATGGATTCATGTTTTATTATTTTTAAAATTTTCAAAAAAATTCTTAAAAAAGAATAATAAACATGCACTTCATCTCATATTTTTCAAGTACATGAATTCCATTAAAACATACACTAAATTTTTAAAATAGGTTGAACCAACAAAGGCCCCTTAAATTTGAACTATCATGGTGCCTAGCTGAGTGAAGAAAAAATCATAATGAATTAATAGACAAAAACCTTGGGGAGATCTCTTTTAATCTCTTTTCAAGAGAGGTGAGTCATGAGGTGAGCCTAGAATGTTGACAGCATGTCAAAATGTACATCAATAGAATTAGCTCTTGAAAAAGGGCCTAACTATACCAAAAAAACATAAAACTAAAATTATAGTGGAAAGTTTTAAACTTGAACACTTGTGATAATTTACCATGTTTATGTATCCCAAAAAATAATCTATAAATAAGAATAATATAAATAAGATAAAAATCTATAGGGCCTAATTTTGAGCTCCTTGAGCTTAGTAAACATTGTAAATCAAGAGTAAATAAGAGGAAACCAAAAAAAAACAAGTTCACTCAGAAATTAGCTCACCCAATAATTTAATACCATTTACAAACTTGATTTTTTCCCCTCAAAATGCACCAATGAAGGTGAACCTCGATTGGCTCGGTGGAGGTAGATGCCCTATGAACATTCTATGGCATGCACATAATTTACCCAAAAATCTTGATAAATTTTGCCTAAAATACACACATAATGGGATTCAATTATCCCAAGAGCACATTAAATAATTTAAGTATGCATTTATCTAAATTCAAGTGCAACACAAGGATGTTTCTTGTTGCTTCTTCCCTTACTTCTTGGGAGAGGTTGTTTATGCCTAGTACTTGAGATTGCCAAATGGGTCCATTTCTTCCTTTAACTACCTAAAACTATCTTTATCAATCATTTTAGGCTACCTATTCATCCAACCATGCTATATCATCACTTTTAATATGACCATAGAGATCTAAATTTGCCTATGAGTGTCTTTAATACACACTTACACAAACTTTACCAAAGGCTTAAAGACCCTTTTACTCAACTAGAAGTTACTATAATTCAAACATACCTTAGGGATATAGACTAAATGACAACCATATTACTTAGAAGAACCTCAAAACTCTCATATCATTATTGTTGTCATACAATTATGTTGTTAACAATGAACACCAAATGGTTCCACAATTTATGGAATGGGTCCTTTGCCATCACTAGGCCAACAAGGTGATTACAATTAAATCCCAATGATCAATCATGACTTTCAACATAAAACATCATTGATGAATATAATTTTAGGTGCCTTATATGTAATACCAAATGTAGTCTACAATTTGACACCCATGAAATACATACCTAGTGGGTTGACCTATACCCCCCCATAATCATGTTTTACCTCAAGCAAACAAGTAGAAACTTATTACTATAGCATATAACAACACTATTTCCCTACAAAATACTAGTAGTTATGTTACTTCCAATGATATTCAATAGGATATTATTTAATTTATAAATAACCAAGCACTTGTTAATAAGGTTCGTAACCAATCTAATCTTATTTCCTCTACATTTTTAAATGCTAGTGTACTTGTAGCTAATTCATAATTGTAAGCAGAAAGTACATAGAATGCTAGTGTTAATCCATAATTAGCTAACTTGCATCAAATGGTTCATAGGTTAACAAATTATATGGTGAATTTTCATAGGTAGGTACCACAAATACCAGCCAAATTGTGAATAACCCACCACCAAATAAAAGTTTCAATTTATAATGGACCAATAGACAATGGAACATGAGGCTAAATAATAGAGGTGTGCCTAGCCCACTAGATAATGATAACTAGAAAAACAAGAAAAGTTATTCTAACGTGGTGAACCTAGCTGATTTAATAATATAAACTTTGTTCAAGATACATAATATGACATACTAGACTAAAACTGATAGTGTATAGTTCATTTCCTCAAATGTTTTCTAAAAGAACATGGGCAACCTAGAACTAGTCCCTGCACCTAATAATAACCATAGTCAAGGAAGAGGAAATCCTATAATAACTCTTGCCTTGGAGACCTACAAGTTTATGTTCAAAAGTGATAATGAGATAGAGGATGATGTGGAATTGGTCCATATACTTTATCAATTTCAAAGGGGAAATAACTACTAGTTGAGGAGTAAGTTTTAAACTGCATTGACTTCTTCTACTCTTTTAAATAGTACTCAAGATATACCTAATGATAACTTGAGTAACAGCCTATTTCCACCCATGGGACCCATTACATATTATCAACATAAGAACAAATCCCTACCTTCACAAGGTGATAATCAAGTAGAGACCATCAAATATAGATATAATATTATATGCGACCTATAGAAAACTAAGGCCAATATCATGATGTTTGACTTGCTTTAAAGTTCAAGCCAAAAGGAATTGTTACTAAAATAAATAGATACTCATATAGGAATAGAAACCCTTATAAAATTTGATGCACATGTGTAAATTTATAGATAAAAAATCAAAATGCCACCATTCTTGATACAATACATATTTTTAGCAAAAACTTACATAATTATCTGGTGAATTCAGGTGATTATATATATGTGATGCTCTATGCCATATGCTATTATTTAGGCATAACACCTAAAAAATCAAATATTAAAGTAGTTAAATTAGATAAATCAAAAGTTAGGGTAGTTGAAGAGCTAAATCACATCCCTATGTAGTTGGCCTTTTATATAAGGGTACAACATTTCATTCATATTCAAGTAGTGGATATACCTGACACCTATGGTATACTATTTAGAAGGGATTGGTATTGAACACTAAATGGTTACATGGAAACTGAATTCTCCCTCATGGATCTCCCATGGAGAGGTTTAGCTAATCAAATTAAGATTTAATATGAGCCCAAAATGACCCACATGATAATAGAATATAATAAAATGAATGAAATCTTGTTCAAATAATATGAGATCAAGGTGCATACATTTGAAAAGGAAGCACGAGCCGACAATAATTTCTACATTAACATGGTGTTTATATAAGAGAGTCAAGAAAATGATGTACTAGATTAGCTTGATGAGGATGATTTCCTTTATGCACCTGAAATCACTTCTTTCCCTAATGCTACCATGACATTTGAATAAGTGAAACTAGTTGATCTAAATGAGAAACAAGGCTAAAATTAATTTTTATTAGTGTTGGGTGTGGATGAATTAGAACTTATAAATTTTATTGAGATTTGTCCAAGCATAATTAAGTGTTTTTTTAGATGTTGTGGTGAGAAAATGATAGTTATAGATACCCTTATACTCACTTTGGCCACTAAATACTTGGCCATAAGATCCCTATCAGCTGAAAAAAAAGATGAGTGCTTATATAACATTAAGAATATCAAAGAAAAAATCCATGTTACAACACTAGCTTATCATATTCTGAAGTATATAACTAAAAATTATCTGTGGATATTAAAATTTGATGGTTCTAAATCCAAAAATGGATGTGGTGATGGTATAAAGCTTATAAATCCAAGAGAGAAATTTAATTATCTACTTTTCACCTATAATTTATTTACACAAATAACATAGTTAGATATGGGGCATTAGTTCATGGTCTCTTATTCACACTAAAGAAGAAAGTTAAGAACCTCAAAGTGTTTGGTGATTTTGAACTAGTGGTTAAATAAGTGATAAGTCAATATCATTGTAATGATAATAATTTATATGGGTAATATAGCCGAGTGTGGAACTTGATAGAGGATTTTAATGCTAATATTCAGATTCTACCTCATATAAATAATTGTGTGGTAGATACATTAGCTAAAGTTACTAGTATACTTGATCCTATAATTGACTCCAGGTTGAAAAGGTTCTTTGTGGAGTTAGTATATATCCCTTCCTTTCTTGATAATATTTGGAGCATCTAAGTGTTTAATGAAAAGTAACACATTTTCAACTTCATCACCAATGCTGATGTGTTTGAATCATAGATCATAGATGAAGACAATAGGGAAGAATTTGAACTAGATGAGGAAGGGGTCATTAAATTAAAAACTAATAGTATATATAATGGCATGTTTCATTAGAATGATTTTTTTATATGGATTACCAGGGTGATAACTAAAATTCATCCCCCACCAAAGGTATACTATACCAACATTGTAATCTAGGCAATGTTGGTTAGTCAAAGAACATGTTTCTAGGCATGACATGCATAGAAAAGGAGAAATAAGGATTTGTCCAAGAATTAAATGATTTAAAAGATGTTATTACATGGATTTATGAGGACCTAAAATTATTTTAAAATGTCTATTCTCATGCATACCATTCCTCTCAATCCAAGGATCAAGCCATTCTAACAAAGGTAGAGAGTAGTCAATCCACTATTAGAACCATTGATATTTAAAGAGGTACATAAATTTCTCCAAGAAAATATAATTTCCCCTATTAGTCACTCCATGTGGGTGTCCAATTTGGTGAATGTCAAGAAGAAAAGTGGATAGATAAGGCCATGTGTTAACTTTTACAACTTAAATAAGGCCCTAAAAAGGATAATTACCCACTGCCTTCACTAAATGAAGTGATATAGATAGTGAATGGATCATAGATGATGTAATTATTAGATTGGTACTTAGGAAACAATAAGGTATTGGTCAAATACGAAGATATAATTAAGACAACATTTACAACTAAGTGGGGAATATCCATGTATAAAAGGATGCTATTTATCCTGATCAATGTGGATGCTACCTTTTAATGTGCCATTGATATAGCATTCAAGGATAACATCAGTAAATACATTATGATATATATATTGATGATTTATCTATCTTCTTCAATAATAGAAAATACAATGTGAAATACTTGAGGACATTTATGTATAGATGTAGAGATCACACAATCTCTTTAAACCCAAAGAAGTGCATTTTTAGAGTAACAAAGGTAATTTACTTGGCCACATCATCTTAGAAAGGGGAATATCAATAGATCTTGAGAGGGTTGAAGCAATACTAAAGATCTTATTCCTAGTATTATAAAATAAATGAAGTCCATCTTCATCAAGATCAACTTTGTCAAGAAGTTCATCTCTAAATATGTAGAGATTGTCCAACTACTAAATAACATGATGAAGAAATATGCCAAGATTGATTGGAAAACTAAAGCATAAGTGTATTTTATGAAAATCAAGAAATAAATTGTAAAAACATTGGTTCTAATTAATATTTATTATACAAATCCATTCTACATATACTAATTTTCCTTATAACACTCTAGTGAAGCTATTTTAACAAAGAAGGAAGGATTTAGAGATGAGACTTATCTCATTCATGAACTCTCCATTCCATAATGCTAAACTGAGATATTTGATGATATAAAAGTAAGCCTTCACTTTGATCTAGGTGGTAAACAAGTTTAGGCACTATATTATTCATAGTAAGGCATTTGTAGTGGTCCTTGGCATAGTAGTTAAAGCTATCTTAATGAAAATTAAGCTAGGTGAAATAGGGGTAAAGTGGATTACTATTCTCTAGGATTTACACCTTGAGTTACAACCAATGAATATATTAATAGGTCAACGACTCATTAGGGCCATAACTGAAGTATATTTGTAAATTATCTAGCAATAACACACAATATAAGATGTCACTAATGATAAGTTGTATCATGACAAGGTCTATTATTTTTTTAACAATGAATGCCTAGGCCACATGAATTTAACATAGGGAATTGATTTGCATCTTAAAAATAACAACTTAATCATAAAATCAATCATACTCTATAGAACAAATCATGAAGGCATATACCTAAAATGACTGAACAAGCTAAAATTAATTGGATTACTTAGTGAATTTAAAGAAAAATATGGAACTAGTCATGGGTTAGGAAGTGTAATAGATCATTATATACTTAGAAAAAGGTATTATTTGATACATATATTCAAATATGCACAATCTCATGTTAGGAGCTACCATACTTTTTAGGTTACCACACATAGATAACATACCCCCACCATGCCATTATAGTCATTATTGAGGTTTGACCATTTGCAAAATGGGGGTTGAATTTTTTTGGTACCATCAATGCTAATTTATTAGTGGTGCACAAGTTCATACTTATATCACCTGATTACTATACACATTAGACTAAAGTTATAACATGTAAGAATAGTACAATAGATGTGGTAATCAACTTCCTCAAGAGGAAAATCATCACCAAGTTTGGGATGCCTTATAATTTGGTATGCGATAATGCTCCTACTTTCTCATCTCTTCAATTTTTGGAGTGGGCCTATGAAAAATAGGTAATCCTAAGGTCATCTTCAAATTATGATCTATGGGGTAATGGGGTAGTAGAATTAAATAATATGAATTTACTTAATGTGATTAATAAAGTCCTAGAAAAGAACCCTAGGAATTGGCACAAAATGTTAAAATTTTCTTTATGTTTTGATACGACTAGATTCAAAGCTACCCTAAGAACATCACCTTATCATCTTGTTTACAACCAAGCCCCCATTTTCCTAGTTAGCCTAAGAATCCCTATGTTATAATTCCTAAGAGATCACCTAGAAACAAATGATAAGCTAGAAGCTCACTTGCTTAATCTAGTGAAATTATATGAAAAGTGTGATGTATCCCTACTACATTTTAAAAAACACCAAGATGTCATCAAACATTAGTTTGATAAGTGAGCTCAGGCAAAATTATTCAGAATCTCTAACCTAGTCCTCCTCTAGGGCAAAGATCATGATAAAAAGGGACATTATGGCAAGTTTGATGCCCTATGGTTAGGTCCCTATCAAATATATAAAATCTTGGGAAAGAATACATTTTTCCTAAGGTGTCTACCTGGTGAGGACATCCCATTTCATGTTAATGGGAAGTTACTTAAACACTACTTTCATGCTTTAATTAGACTAGAAAATTCCTATAAATACCTTCTCTTTCCCTTCCCCAGTTTGCTTTTCATTTTTTTCTTATTTTATTGTTAGTTTAGTTTGCTTTCTTCCTTTTATTACTTTATTATTATATGTTCAACCTCATTTCCTATTATTTTTATGTCCAATCCACTTATTTTTCCTTGTAAGTTTCATTGTTGCACAAAAAAATAAATAACCAGATGCATCTACGTAAGCAGCTTGAATGATGTTTTTGGTGCATAGATGCTCTTAGTAGCTTTTGACTTTAGATTATATTTCTAAATATTTTTTTATGGATTAGCTACCATATGTGTTGTGGATTTATTTGATTTGGGTTAAATTGGGTAAAACTATGTATTCAAGGAAGACATTCTCTTGAATCTAACCATAAAATTCACATCTTAATGGTTTCTAGGTTTCCCTAGATGAATTTGATACGGTGAAAAATATATAGTCTTAAATTTTTATTGATATAGTGGTCCCCAAACCATAATAAATTTTCTAAATAAGAAAGAGAAAAGATGAATCAAGATGAGAAAATAAAATAAAAGGAGCAATTTAGGGAAAAACTTGATTTTTGTTGATTCAGGCAACTACACCATGGGCTTTCTAGTCTAGTTCGCAATGGAGCAAGGCATAGAGTAGGATCATAGGTAACTCTATTGTGGCATAGATGCTTGTATGGAAACAAAGTGATGTCCAAGGCAAGTGTTCTTAAGGTAGGATTCACTAGCCTAATGATCAAATCTATAGTGGCTAGTCTTTATAAGTTCTAAGAAGTGGTAAATTAATCCATAAGCACACACTTGGTAAATGAGAGTCTCTTATTTGGTATTTTAATCTATGTTGTATTCTCCTCTATTAAATCCATTTATGTTACATGTGTAGTCTCAACTAAAAAATCTACATTCATATACATGTTTCTATCATTTCAAATACTTCAGAGTATTTTCTAGCAAAGTCACTATTTATTGTTACTCACACAACACACCCTAGTTCTTACAAGGATTAGGGCACCTCCCTTTTTAAAATTTTTTCTCTACTATTTCATGTGTTCATGGTTCATTATACTCAATAGTACAACTTGGCTTGGTGGTACATCTAAATTTGTGTGCCACATTATGACTCAAAAACACCACTATTAAAAATACCACTTCTATGCGAATCAACTTTATATTTTATAAAATATAGAAATAGAGTTTAGGCCCCCCAATTTACCTTTTACTTCTATCTCTCATGGGTTTGTTTTCTCTCTCAACCTATTCCCAAAGGGTTTCTCATGATGTAATCAAGTGACAGTAGTATAGTTATGTGATGACAATGTCATCAGGGAATAGTAGTGATACTGAGTGATGGTCATGCCATCACTACCAATTGATGATAATGTCATTAGTCAATTGTAATGTCACCAATTAATGACAATGCCAATGGTTAACCACATTGTCACTGATTAAAAACTATGCTATGATTAATCACGTCATTTCTATTCAATGATTATACCTTTGATCAATCACATCATCATCAATTAATGACTATGCTGGTAGTTAATCACATTATTATCTATCAATAAATATGTCACCAATCAACCACATTGTTGTTAGTTAATCTAGACTTTCTATGTGTTATCTTATTTTTTTCATTCTTCTAGCACTTTTTAAGAATTAACTTGTTCTCTTTGCCTTATACAGGTGGTGAATAATATCAAATGATGGTGGTGGGAGTGAGAATTACATTATAATCCATCAAGTACCAAATTCCATGAATTGATTAATATTAATGTTGGTGGTTGGTTGTGTTAGGAAGTAGCTGGTGCATTTAAGGTAGTTATTGGTAGCCTAACATCTATTTATTAGATCATTTTTTTACTTTAAGGGTTGGTTTTTCACTCCAAAGGAGATGGGATAGACAATCACTCTTTTTAAATTAAATTTAGTGTTTTAGTATCTTAATATCTCCCTTATCTTGAAACCTTGGTGTTATGCTAGTGAGATTTGATGTAATCTATTATAGTCAACTCAAACATTGTTATCAACAAAAAAATATTGATTTAAAGAAGATTTTTGGGGTTCATTTTTTATATGTGTTGATCATTTTGGTCCTATAGGCCAAAATCAGTCTCCTTCTTCCCCTTGCTATTCTGAGCCAGTTCAAATTTGGTTCGCACAAGTCTTCTAGAAAAAGATGAACTAGTTCAAAGAATGCAAAGCTTTTTACAAAGCTTCTTCAGAATTTGGCATAAGAAATTCAAAAAGAAAGAGACTAAAAATGTTCAAGACACTTTTCCTTAAGGTTGGAAAAAGTGGTTAGATGTTAGGGTTCAATGACATGATCTTTCCAAAGAGCTTAGAGTTTTGAACTTTGAACCTTGAACCTTGAACTTTGAACTTTAAACCATTATTGGTTCAGTTAGTTGGTTTAATTGGAAGGTTTAATATGTTGGTTTAATTGGTTGGTTCAATTAGATGGTCCAATCAGAGGGTTCAATCATAAGGTTTAAAGTGTTTGGTTCAATGAGTTGGTTCAACAAGTTGGTTCAAGCAGTCATTTCAATGATACATCTAATTCACAAGGGAATTGAATAGATGCAAAACCTTGTAGAACACAAAGTGTTGAACCATTGAACTGTTAAACCATTAAACTCCAAAAAATGGTTCAAGTTCAACCAGAAGGTTTAATGATAGAGACCTAAACAAATAAAAGGCCGAAGGAATTGACCAAATGGCTATGGGCATGTGAATTTCAACTTTATGGTAATGAAATAGCCATTGATATTTAAATGCTTAAGTATGAACCTAAAGGAATTTAGAGGAATTCAGACCAAAGGGCTCAGATTGCCAGAAGGAGCCAAGGGATGACAAAGGACAAAGCCAAAAGGAGCCAAATGAGATATGGACAAAACAATGCAAGTGGCAAAAGGGAGGCATTGGTAAGAGAGTTATTCCAGTAGTTGAAACAGTCTCTGCCAAGTGGTCAGCAAGGAGTGTGAACAGTGAAGATGCACCAATTTCTTCCACACTTTCCATTGATGAGTAGACAAACCATGTGAATGCCTTGAAGGAGTGATTTTGTTTTCAAATAAAGAGGCATAGCCCATACTTTCAAAATAATTTTAAATTCCTAAAGTCAAAATTGGAGCTGACATAACATTCTCTTTCAAGTAGCTTCATCTTCCCAATGCTCTCAATGCACATGGGATACTTGTAAACTTGTGCCAAAGTATTTTCCAAAGGGTGCCATTTACTTCTTCCCTATGGATATATAATGGTAACTTCTCATTTGAGAAGGAATATCTCTCAGCTTGTATGGTGTAGCCCTACAGTAAATTTACCTTGAATAAAAAAGAAGCATTTTTACCTCCATTTTGAGCTTGCACTTTTGTATACGTCTATGGGTTTGTCCTATGTTAAGTTATTTTCCTTTATGCTTTCATAGAATGATTCTAGCATGTTTAGTTTATTGTGAGTTCTTCTTTTGTAGGTTAGCTAGAAGTGTCCCTAGCAGAGTATAGGCACATGTGAATAAGCTACCATAGTGTGTCTTAGAATGCCTCTAGTAATTCTTCCTCACTGTATCTCCACAGACCACTGGCTCATTGATGCAGAAGAATTTATCATATCAAATGAAGTGTATGTTAGCTTGTTCTTGGTGCAAAGTGTATGTCAAATCTGAGTAGACTAACCATTTTTGGTGCATCACCATTTAGTTTAGGTTCTATTTTTAGTAAGCCTTCTCTCCTTTTCCCCCATTATTTGTAGTAGAAAATCCAGGACCTCAAAGATGCATCAAAGGGAGCTAGCCTTTATCTAGAGATTCTCCACTTAGTTTTGCCAAACCCACAACAAGAGGGGAGTCTCCATTGTGCCATGTGGAAGATAGAAGCTTATCCTTCTTTGAAGGGTGCAAATCTATAGCATCAATAGTTTTTGGCATGCCCAGTGGGACAAACTAGTTTATATCCAAAGAGTTGAAGAATTTTGGTGTGTTCTTCAACCAACTAGCCTTTAGAGGCTTTTCATCAACACCAATGGTGACTTCAAGTTAAATCAGCTAGTTAAGCAGTCTTGGTGCCATCAAGAAATCACATTTTTGCATGTATAATTCCATTGCTTAGAATCATGGACCTTATTTTCCTCAATATAACTTTGATCAAGATCAAGTTGTTCATGGAATCACCTCAAGCAGCCCTCTTAGTTGCCCTTCAATAGTAAGGGAAGTAACACTATATTTTGAGAAGTAGGTGATGGAGATAGATAGATTGGATGAGCAATATAGATATTAGTAAGAACTTATGTACAAAGAGGAGTGTTTATTTAGGAAAGCTTAGGCATTGCAATCCATGAAGGAGGAGGTGTCAAAATGGAAGAATCCATCCATTCAAGGCAATCAGCCTTGTGTGCCTTCTCCCATTCTAATGTAGCCCCTTCCTTTTCTAAAGAAAGCCCCCTCTTATGCACTAAATCCTTTCTACCAGTTAGCATGCGCTCACTCTAGCTCATCTGATGTAGTAACCAATCTTGCTCTTAATCCCTTGCATCTAGCTTTCCAACATCAAAGGGTGTTAAAGTAACCTCTCATGGAGATCAACCTTCTCAATTCTTCAAATTGTGAATCCTCCTTTGAAGGGAATACCATTAACCATCATGCCTCTCTTCAGGAAGCTCTTCCTCTACATCAACAGTCCTTTCCTAATCTTCCTCAGCCTCCTCAAGTCTTTCAAAATGATGTCAAGATTCCAAGTTAGAAAAGGGAATATCATGAAATAGCTTAGGACCTCAAAGAAGATAAAGTTGCTACTTATTCACAAGGGAAAAATTCCAATCCCATTAAAAAATGGAATCATGGGGCATAAAGGAGGAGGAGAAAGGTTTTTCTCAAAACCTTGAAGAAGATGAAGCTATTCATACTCATCATGATGATGCTTGTGACCTCCAATAAAAAATATTTCAAGAGAATATAGCCATGTAGAATTATATTCTAGAATGAGATTCCTCAACCAAAGTGTGATGGATAGTTCAGATCAACCAGAAGATCCTACATTTGAATACACCCCATCTACACTCCTTTAAGAGAGATATCAAACCACATCTGATATAGATGAGGTGATGACCAAATGGAAGGAGGAGAATCATTTGATTCTAACTCAAGGATTGCCTCCTTTTCCACATGAGTTTAACCATCAGCCTTCCACTTCATCCCTTCTCAAGGAGGAACCTATTTTGCAAGAGGCAAGTGAAGAAGAGAGGATCCAATTTTTAGCTGCCCAAAAGGCTATCATGGATGAAAATGATGAAGAAATCATCATGGATTCTCCCTTTGAAGACATCATCAACAATGGAGAAGATACAGGTCATGAATACATGCGGATGTTCCAGCAATATGAAGAGGAAAGTAAGCATGGTGAGCTCTCTCCTCTATTGTTTGATGAACTTCTTTGTTGTTTTAATGAGGAGGATGACCATGCCATGGAACCCAAGTTAGAGGAGGATTAGGAGGATGTCTTTAAATAGATATAGACTCTGGTCTTTGAGTAGGAAAAGGAGAGGCCTATCTATCTTGAGTAAAGCTTTGAAGAAGATAGCCTTGAACAAGAAGGTGATGTTCTATGGGATGAGAAATCAGTCTGTGATCTCATTTCAGACATCACAATAGTCACCTTTCTTCAAGAAAGTCATGATCAAGAAAAATATGAGTTTGACAACGTCTTCAATAAGGTAGAAGGAAACAAGCCAATCCATGATGCATATCAAAGGGCTTATGGTGATAAGCTAGAAGCCATTGATTTCTTGATGAAACACACCAACATGAAGAACCAATAGGAGGCAAGCTTCCAAGAATAAGATGAATAAATATATGTTGGAAGCATTTTTTCCCTTGACTCATTTAGATATGAGCCAATCAAGGTGGTAGGCAAGAAGAGCAAGTTGCTATATCTCCATTCCGTTCAGCCACTTGTTTGGCACCATAAGTTTTATTGCCATAAAGGAGACTTAAGAAGTTTCCCCTTTGATCTAGGAGGGAGAAAAATATACCTGGTTAGTTGTACATATTAGTTTTCTTTCCCTATTTTACTTAAGTGTTGTTTGCACAAGTAGTGTTTTTTAGCCTTTGTTGTGTGTGTTTTCCTTTGTGTTCGGGGTAAAATCTTCATGATTGATTCTTGGATCTCTCGAGGCTATTGCTAAATTTTCAAGCCACATTCTGACTCTGTTCCCAATGGACTTTGAGGTTACTAACTTCTTAAGCATAGTAGGCATGCTTCCCTAGGGAATCACCAATTTATTGACCATTTTGGTCCTACAAGCCAAAATCAATCTCCTTCTTCCCCTTAATGTTATGAGCGAGTTCAAATTTGGTTCACACAAGTCTTTTGGCAAAAGATGAACCAATTCAATGAATGTAAATATTTTTACAAAGCTTCTTTAGACTTTTGGTAGAAGAAATTCATAAGGAAAGAGACCAAAAATGTTCAAGACACTTTTCCTTAAGGTTGGAAAAGCGGTTCGAAATCAGGGTTCAATGACATGATCTTTCCAAAGAGATTAGAGCTTTGAACTTTGAACTATTTTTGGCTCAATTAGTTGGTGCAATTAGAAGGTTCAATCAGTTGGTTCAATTAGTTGGTTCAATTAGTTGGTTCAATTAGATGGTATAATCAGAGGGTTCAATCATAAGGTTCAAAGTATTTGGTTCAATGATTTGGTTCAATGGGCTAGTTCAAGTGGTCATTTCAATGATACATCTAATTTACAAGGGAATTGAATGGATAAGACTCCTTGAAAAACATAAAGTGTTGAACCATTGAACTCCAAAAAATGGTTTAGATTCACCAAAAGGTTCAATGACAGAGACCTGAATAAAGAAAAGGTTGAAGGAATTGACCAAATGTTGATGGGTGTGCAAACACCAACATTACAACAATGAAATAGCCATTGATATTTAAATTCTTAAGTGTAAACTCGAAGGAATTCAAAGGCCTTCAAGCCAAAGGGCTTAGATTTCTAGAAGGAGCCAAGGGATGACAAAGGATAAAGCCAGAAGGAGCCAAATGAGATATGGACAAAATAGCCCAAGTGGCAAAAGGGAGGCACTGGTAGAAGAGTTATTCTAATAGTTGAAATAGTCTCTACCAAACGGTCATCAAGGAGTGTGAATAGTGAAGACTCATTGGTTTCTTCCACACTTTACATTGATGAGCAAATAAACCACATGAATGTCTTGAACGAGTGGTCTTATTTACAGAGAAATAGGTGCAACCCATGTTTTCATAATAATTTTAAATACCTAAAGTCAAAATTGGAGTTAACACAACATTCTCTTTCAATCAGCTTCCACTTCTGAATGCTTTCAATGCACATGGGCTACTTGTAAAAGGGCACCAAAGTCTTTTCCAAAGGGCACCATTTCCTTCTTCCCTCTAGATATATAATGGTAACTTCTCATTTGAGAAGGAATATCTCTCAGCTTGTATGGCATAGCCCGATAGGAAATTTACCTTGAATAAAAAAGAAGCATTTTTACCTCCATTTTGAGCTTGCACTTTCATATATGTCTGTCTTTGTCTTGTGTTAAGTCATTTTCCTTTATGCTTTCATAGAATGATTCAAACATGTCTAGTGTATTGTGAGTTCTTTTTTAGGTTAGTTAGAAGTGTCCCTATCAGAGTATAAGCACTTGTGAACAAGCTGCCATATTGTGTCTTAGAATGTCTCTGGTAATTCTTCCTCCCTATATCTCTATGGACCCCTAGCTCACTGATGCATAAGAATTTATCATATCAAATGAAGTGTATGTTATCTTGTTCTTAGTGGAAAGTGTGTGTCAAAGCTGAGTAGATCAACCATTTTTGGTGCATCACTATTTAGTTTAGGTTCTATTTTCAGTGAAACTTCTCTCTTTCCCCCCCATTTTTAGTAGTAGAAAATACAGGACCTCAGAGATTCATCAAAGGGAGCTAGCCCTTATCTAGAGATTCTCCCCTCAATGTTGCCAGACCCACAGCAAGAGGGGAGTCTGCATTGTGTCATGTGGAAGATAGAAGCTCAGTCTTTTATCAAGGGTGCAAATCCACAATGTCAACAATATGTATGGACATGTGAATGGTGGTCATTTATCTTCCTCCCATTTTTTTGATCTCCTTAGATCATTGCATCATTATCATGGTGATCATGGGTTAGCTAGTCATATGAGGGATTGATTTCTAAGTGTTGTATTCAATTGGTGGTGCCAAATTTTCTTTAATTATCGCATGATTTTATCTTATTTCCTTTCCCTTATCTTTTATTATTTTTTATCAATTGGTTAGATTAGGAATCTATGAATGCAATTTATTAAAATGCCAATCCTTATTGTATCTTTATTTTGTTTCCATTGTTACTACCACATTATTGAATGATTATAACCAATGGAATTAACATCAAAATTAGTCATAAGCACATTGTAAAAAAAATTAAAAATTTATTATTAGGTATATCAAATGGATGGATGCTTTCTTATTGATAATATCTACACAAAATTGCTTAAAAAATAACAACAAACACACACTTAATTTCATATTATTCAAGTACTTAAATTCCCTTAAAATGTACACTAAAGTTTTAAAATAGGTTGAATCAACAAAGGCCCCTTGAATTAGAACCATCATGATGCCCAACTAAGTGAAGATTAGTTCAGTGTGATCTAATAGACATTTTTTTTGGGAGATTCCCTATAATCTCTTTTAAAGAGAGGTGAGTAATAAGATGAGCCTAGAACATTGGTGGCATGTCAAAATACACATCAACAACATTGTCAAGTATCAAACCCAAATTAATAGTTGTATGCATATATAATCAAATATCATAATTACACAATCACTCTAGGTGGGATAACTATGTATGACTTGATTCTATTAGAGTATTTAAATACATATGCATTAGTCAATCATCAAATGGGTTGATTGGGGTTAGCTCAACCCATTACACTTCCCCTGTATTTTTTTAGTTTCTTGTTTTGAAAATTAACCCTAGGGTTTCCAAGGCAAACAAAAGGAAAAAAATATATTTTGAAATCCATTTACATGATCACAATATCTTATCCCTCTTCGTAGACATATGCCTAGGTGGTAGAACAATCGTAGATTTATCATAGTCAATACAAATAAGTCTGTAGTAAACAAAATGACCAACCTATGTTGTTATTTGAGAAGCACAAACCTATCTAGGAATAGTCATAGATCCTACTTATAGATCTGAGTTGTCATAGTCATATCTTTTCCTATTTCTCACTATCAGATATTAAATACAGTCAACTAGAAATCAATAAAACCAAGTATCTTACATTTGGTTGTACTTACTATTTTCAGCATGTGCCACTTGTCAATTTCAATTTCATTCAATTCTATAGTACATTCATATTTATGCTTAAATTTCATATATTACAATATTAATAATCTATCATGTTTTATAACATTTCATATGGTAAATAAAAAATAAGGTAAAATAGGTGGACATTGGAGGATGTGTACAGATTCTAGAGTAATTAACAAGATCATTATAAAGTATGCATTTCCATTACCAGGTATAGATTACTTAATGGGTTGTTTTAGTGAAATAAGGTACTCAAATAACATTGATTTTAAGAATGGATATCACCAAATCATAATTAGAGAAGGTGATGAATGGAAAACCATAATTAAGATGAAGGATGGGTTGTTTTGGTGGATTTTCATTCTATTTGAGTTATCAAATGCATCTATTAATTTCATGAGACTCATGAATGAAGTGATGAAAAATTATTTGCATATTTTTTCATTGCTTACTTGGAATAACATTTTATATTCAGTCTTACAAGAGATAATCATTTTATAAACTTGAGATTAGTAATGCAAAGGTTGAGAAAAGAGAAGTTGTTGGTCAAATTGGAGTGTAACTTCATGAAGCAAGAATTGATTTATTTGTGATTTTCCTTTTTTTTTATGTAGGGTGGACCCTAAAAATGTAAGAACAATAGATGAATGACCATCAAATAGGAGTATGTTTCAAGCTATAAAATTTCATAGGGTAGAAAGTTTATATAAGAAATTAATTATAAATGTTAGTAGTATATGTGCACCCATTACAAAAATAATTAATGGTGATATAAATAAGTTTGAATGGGTAGTTTTAATAAAATATCATTTTCATATTAAAAAATGAAAAAATAACCATTATTGGCATTATTAGATTTCAACAAAGTATTTCATGTCTTTTGTGAGTTTGGTGGGATAGCCATATGAGTATTTTTGAGTCAAGAAGGTAATCACATTACTTACTCTAGTGAGAAATTTAGTGAATATAAGAGGAAATTTTTAGTCCATGATCAATATTTCTATGCTATAATACAATGATAAAAGAAGTGGAGGCATCATTTATTTCCCAAAGAGTTTATGTTATATGTATATCAACTAATCATTATAATTTATTAACATTTAAGGTAAGTGGTGTAGATATTAAAATATGATATATATAGCACCTCAGTCTTGTACACTTGGAAAATACCTATCATGGATGTACCTTCTAGTTCTAGACCTTCCCATTTTTGAAAGGATCGTATTCACTATCTCTTCATGCCTAATTACTTATATCTTAATTTGACCATTGTTATTATGATGACACAAACCACATATAATATGAAATGACATCTAAACCTGAATATTACCCTTCACTACTAGTTTTGGACATGTACCTATTTTCTATTTCCCTAGACACTAGTGTCCAAGGTAGACACATGAATCAATGCAACTGCCCACTTTCATACAAAGTGTCTAGTGCCCAAAAGTCATCCAATTTGAAAAATAAATGTATCCAAAAGTTTGGACTAAGTTATTTAATGGGATATATTTCTAAAATGGATTGGTACATATACAATATTACCCCTCATTTAGCTATCACCTAGAAATCACATATAACTCACAAGGTAATATACCCTAAAGTATTCAATCAAGATTTAAAGTGTTAAAATTGACCATATTTGTCCCTATTTCCATATCAATAATAGGATAAGTATTTATAAAGGTATAAAACATTCAAATAACATCCCATGAGAAATATTTTCCAAATTATAGGCTAGGTCATTACATGTCATTGCTTATCACACATTGCACCCTTGTGCATATAAAAGCAAAGACATAAGGGAAAACTACATCAATTTTAGGACCTATTTAAAGTATTAGATATGTAGCCATCACTAATTGATAGAGGGGTATTTGGGGTTAGATCGACACCATGAACCAACTAACCCATTTTTCCCATAGTCACTCCAAGGGTGAAGAGCTAGGGATTAATCATTTGAAAAAGAGTGATGACCTATGTGCACAATTTCAAGACATTAAAAGAATGGTGACATAAAACCTAGAAGGATCCAATTGGTCACATCTAGATCCAATAAATATTCTATAAGGACACTTATGATAGAGTTAGATAACTACATTGATGAACCTATCTAGATTTGACTAAAGCATCTAATGTCATAGATAAGATCTTTGAAAAATTTCATGACTATTATAAGATCAACATCTAGTCCCCTTCTAGCCTATTCTTCCTCAGACTTGCATACACATAGTAAACCTAAGACTTGCATACACATAGTAAACCTATTGTTCACTTTAGACTCCTTTATTCATTAAATACCCATGATATTGGGCATTACCTAAAGAAAGAAGGTGGGAAAAACTATAAACTTTTATCCTCCATTTTAGAACTGATCTCAAACTAGCCTAGGGCACAACTATAGGTATTTAACATCACAAATGGAGTTTACATGAATAGTTTCTAAGAGATACATTATCACCACCAAAATTTCAATGTAAATTTCATACACACATGCCAAAGATTATTATGATAATTTGAGTATTATTGTTTCTATGCAAATTTTGCTTTCACATTCAAAAAGGAAATGAGAAACTAGAGAAATGGTCAGGGTTAGTAGATACCCAGATGAGGTCGTGCGCACCAAATTTAGACGTTGTGAGAACTCCTCTTTGGTTGTGGAGGATGACACCTGCAAAAGAGAGAGACTAAAACAAAGAAGGTGTTAGATGAGGAGATGGTGGGCTGCCAAGCAAAAGCTTGATCCCAGAAGTACGAAGACATCCTTAAGGGATGTCAACCCACTGATTGATAAAAATAATGTCTGATAAAAGACAGAATGATAAAAGACTAAAATGATTAAAACCTGAAACAAAAATGGAAGCAAATGCTTACCTAAATATTGCTATCAGCTTGGTCACAGTCACAAACATTGGTTAGTCTACCGACATCAGTTGTCAAGTCTATCGACATCGGTGGGGGCAGTGGTCTCTGCAGCTGGCATCGGTCAGGGCAGTAGTCTTTGGACAAGGTCTGGTCAAGTCTGGATAGGTTTATGGTCTGTGGATGGATCTGTGGTCTATTTAGGGTCAGCAAAATGGCTTGAGGTGTCTGAGAGTCTATTTGGATGCTCAGGGTTTGGGCAGAGTTACAGGGATAATGGACAGAGTGTATATTCTGAAAAAGAAGATAGAGGTGATAAGGATATGGGAAGGCCTCTCAGCCTTTCCAGGAGGGAGTCAAGTCTGGTCTAGATAATAGATAGATTAAAAAGAGAATACTAAAATGAAAATAGTAGCAAATACTTACCTGTGGCTTGCAGGAGTGGTGTAGACTGGTTGTCCCTGTTGCTGATGTAGAAGGCTAATGCAGAGTCCCTGCTATTGCTGTAGTTGGTACAGAAGCCCTATGAGAGAGAGAGTGAGAGGTCTAGAGGATTGAAGAATGGAAGATTAGCTGATTATTGAAGGTCAAAAGGCAGATCATTCAAGATTGAAGAGTCAGATTGAAGATTGGAAAAAGGGGATTTCCATTTTGAAAGTGAAATGTAGTTATGAATGTAACCGACGCCAGAAATATTGCCGATGTCAGTCGACAGTTGACCAACGTCAATGGTTGGAAGGTAGGAAAATGGATAAAAATAGCCTTTTATCCATTTTCCCAACTGTCGGGTCAGTGGGTCAGGGGAAGAAATGGTTGAAGGTGATTAAAATGGATGAGAGGTTAAAGGGGAGAAGATGGAATGGGGGTCTAGGAATTTAAGTCTTAGCATGGGTTGAGGAAGGGAATCCAAGGAAGGGCATCCTAGGGTGGTGAGGTGGCAAGGAGAGAGAGGGAAGGGGAGAGAATTATTAATTTAAAATAAGATAGTTATTTTAAATTAATAAGACATAGGCTAGGAGTGGTTAAGTGGACCAAGGGGACCAAGGGGGAGAGTCAACCTAGGGTTAGACATGATTTCAGTGTCTACATTTGCCCCTTTTTGTCTTGTTGGTTATTCTGGATGAACTGCAAGACAAAAATAGGAGTGATTGCCCTAGGTATGGGATAAGGTTGCTTTCATCTTGTTGGTTGTTCAAGTGAACTGCAAGACAAAAATAGGAGGGTTGGTTGCCCCGATGTGAGATGAGGTATTCCCCCTCAAAGCAGGAGTCGAGGGAAGGGAACCTAGAATTGGGTGTTGATTTGATAGAGAGATGGATGAAAAAGGGTGAAGATGGAGTGAGAATGCTGTAATAGTCATGATTGCATGTATACCACTTCACGAGATGGTCAGGTCAAATTGTCACAGGTCGAGGGTCGAGGAGTGCTCAAATTAAAGTAACTGGGCCCCAACATTTAGTCATAGCTGATCAGGTTATTCAATCTACGCTGAAGCTCCAATGGTCATCGTGTTTCAGGTATCTTGGGCTCAAGAAGTGCTCTTGGAAATATGAAAATGTCACAAGTAGTGGGGATCAACCGGCTTGCGATCTTATACTTGTGAAGGTGAAAATATGGGTTGCGGACAATTTTTCTAACCATTCGTGAGGTAACATACATGCAAAAACAACCAAGGCAAAATCATCTTGGAAGTGGTTGGGGTTGGAGGAGATAGGCATGATCCCCAAAGTGGTTGGTCAAGATGAGGCTGAGATAGATAACTGGTCGAATGAATGGGCAGACAAAAGAATGTGGCCGAGCTAACCCCAAAAGACATCATGTGATCTGAGTGCTACCTACATAGCCCTTGTGTGAAGGGCCTCAGGCCAATGTAGTTCTCCCTAAAAGGGGGGAAGAGGGTCAAAGGTATGGATTGGTCGTGGTCGAGGTCAAGTCATGGTCAATAGGAGAAAAGAAGGTTTGTCCATTAGGTAGATGAACAAATGAGGGTGATTGAGCTAACCCTAGAGGATGTCGTGTCAACTGAGTGTTGCCTACATAGCCCTTGTGGTTAGGGCCTCAGACCAATGTAGTTTAGACTAAGAGGCAAAATGGTCGATGATTGGTTTTGGTCATGTGTTGAAATGATGAGGATAAGAAGATGCTACAGCCTTTTCCAAATGGTGTATTTTGTAACATTGGTCGAGGCTTTTCATCCCTAGCAATTTTCCATATTCGTGATAGATGTATGATAAAAATGAATTGAGGTCTATTTATGCTTCAACAAGTATTGGTTTATGCTTAACATAAATTGAGTCTGGTTAATAGTTTCCATGTGTATTGTTGTCCATAGAAACTATGTGAATGGTCTATGATGATGTGTGATGTCATAATGTCATGTTGTTGGTTTGAAAATGTTTGGGTTGAGTTGGTTGGGTAGAAAAAGGTTTGGTTGGACATGACCAAAGTGTATGGGCAGAATGTGAAAGGCGCATTGCTCTTTCATTGACAAGGACCAAAATGATAGCATAGATAGGGGTCGTTAGAATCGAGAGCCACATTCATGCATTATGTCATTGACCATGGTTGTGTTAGAGAGGTAATCAAATCAGTTGATGTTAAGTGAGCTCAAAATCCCTTGAGTATGTTGGGGTGATAGGCGTGATTATGTGAGATGGACGAAAGGGGGAACCCTTTTTGGCAGGAACAACTTTGCCCCTTTTATAGGTGACCCCGAGAATGACTATAGACAAGTCCATGACTTTATAGTTTGTCAGTCAAGTTTTTTTTTTTGAAGGCAGACTAATCGATGCAAGAAGTCTGTGACGGGATGTTGTTTTGATTTGGTGGTCATGTTGTGAAGCTAATCAATGTAGGAAGCTTCTGTGATAGTGCTATGTATGTAGCAAGAGTTTAGTCATAGCCATCCTTCGAGGGAGTGGTCTATATTTTTGCTTTATATGCTATATGAGGGCTTTGAATAGCTGTCCTTCGAGGGAGCAGTCTATTAGCTATAGCAATGATATTATAGTTGTCCTTTGAGGGAGCGGTCTGCCTTTAGAGTTTGTGACCTTGGATATTTTGACATCTTGATTATTTTTTTTGACAAAATTTTGAGTCATGGACAAGACTATAGAAGTTCAAGGGCTCCCTTTTATTAGGACAAAGCATCCATACTATATGAAAGGGTTATGGAGGGTTTGTTAAGGGGAATAGGGTTGAAAGGAATGAGGATTAAGAGGATGGGGATTGCTCAAGGGATGAGCTCAAGTTAAATGTCAAGTGAACGAGTACTTAACTAATAGTAAAATGGTCACAAATATAAGGCATAAAGGGGCTCAAGTTTTGATAAGTCCCTGGTCCATGTTTATGCATTATGATGAGGTCCGAGCCAATTAGGAACAAATTTGCTCCAGTTGTTTCTTCGAGATTGGTCACGTGTTGATGATGTTGGACATGAAGTTGGTTGATATGGTCGTTAATTAGTCGAGACTGGTTGAATGTTTGGTCGAGGGTCAGGTTAATGGATATTTGGTCGAAGGCTTAGTCAAGGTTAGGTTGATGATTTGGTCGTAGATAGGTTGAATGTGTGGTCGAGGGTCGAGTTGATGCTTGTTTGGGTGAGGCATTGTTGAAGCTTGGTTGAGGCCTAGTCGAGGTTTAGGATTAAAAGAGTGATGGATATTTGGTCGAGATTGGGTTGAAAGGTTGGTCGAGGCTTGGATGAAAGTTGAATTCCCCCAGTGGCTAGGGAGAATATTTGGCAGATTGGTCAAGGTCAGTTGAGGCTTGGTGGTCAGATTGACTATGTTGATGTCAAATAAGGGGGTTAAAGGTGGCAAAGGGACCATAGTCTAGTGTGGAGATCTTGATTTAAGTGATGAGGTTTGAGAAGCATGGGTCAGTGTTGAAGATTTAGCAAAGAGGTAGTCAAAAGGATCCTTGATGAGAAGGGTATCCTTTTTTTGGTGTTGATGAATGACAACTTTAAGAGTGCAACAACGCTCAGTGTCATGTCTCAGAGTGTGATGGTAGTGGCAAAATTTAGAGTGGTTGAACTAAGATGGTCTTGATCTGAGAGTTAATGAGTGGGGCAGTGTCGAAGGTTTGTTGATAATGTGGTCAAGAAGAAGGGTGTCTTTCCCCAAGCATTAGTGAATGACAATCTTGAGGGCACAACAATGCTTAGTGTCATGCCCAGGCGTGCGATGATATGCACAAATCTGAGTGTTGTCAAACCAAGGCAGTTTTGGTTTGAGAGATTGATATGGTTTAAGAGGTAGGAGATTAATGCGAGAGGACTGCAACAATTGTTGTAACAACAAGGCATAAGAACCTGCTAATGGGTCTGTGTGTCTTGTTGTAGTGGGGGTTGATGACTTTGGTTTGAGAGGCATAAGAGGCATTGGTCATACCATCATTTTCATGGGTGGTGTAGGCACATGTGGAGATGGCACTTTGGTGGTGATAGGTGTTGGATGTTTTGGAATAAATATATGTTTGATGGGTTGAGGGGATAATGGAGGCGACTTGCCTCTGTGAAGTATGGGAGTAGGAAGCACTCCTATTAAAGTGGACAGATGTGGGCCCAAAATTGAAGGTAATGATGAAGGTGGGGGAGGAGTCCTCCGGTGTGGTTTAGTTGCCTTCTTTGGTTTGGGTTGAGGGCCACCAATGTGTGAGGCGAGGTTCGATACGGGTTTGGGTTTAGATGTGGACAGAGGTGTGTGAGATGTAGCATTCTCAGGCAAAAGGCAAGAGGAAACCATGACTGGGTCTTCCTCGATTGAAATGGGTGAAGAGACTGGTTCTTCTCTTGGTGGAGAATAAATAGAAGAGTGTGGCTCCTCAAGTGGATAGATGGCAGGGATGATCATGCCTTTTATTTGTAGTTGAGGAGTAGGCAAGGCAGAGTCCTCCATTGGTAGGAGGAAGGACGAAGGTGGGCTTAATGGTATAGGTATGGTCAAGGTGTCCTCCAATATAAGAGAGGTGGATGGAGGACTAATAGGAGAAGAAAGTTCTTCATCTTGTGGAGGAGGAATAGGGGAAGAAGAGTCTTCCACCTGTGAAGGAGGTTGGTCAGGGACAAGAGGCGAGACCGTGTTGACCGTGTATGTCATTCTTGTGGGAGCTATCGGCCATGATTTGGACATTATTTTGGGGAGGTGGATGATTGGGGAATGGTTGTTTGAAGATGTCAAGGTTTTGATTGGGTGGGGTGTTCAGGTTGTCTAAAATGAGGTCACCCTTGCCAATCATGTCTTGGATGATGTTTTTGAAGGTTTGACAGTTGTTGATGTCATGGCCTTAGACGCGGTGAAAGTGATAGAAGTCAGCCTCCCTATACCAGGTAGGGATAGCTTTTGAAGGGTCAAATTGAGGTGGTTAGATGGAGGGAGATTGAGGATCCCCTTTTTGACAAGTTTTTCCAAAACAAAAGCATATGATTCTCCAAGTGGAGTGTATGAATGTTGGATGTACTATTATTGGAAGTATTTGGTAATGCTTTGAGATGTAGAAGGTTGAGATTGGTCGATTGTTGTCAAAGATGGTGATCTAACAACCACAATGTTGGCCACTCCTTTGGACTTAGAGTGGGAAGAAGAAGGTCTGGAAGAAGAAGGGTCATTGGCTTTTGCATTGGTATTATGCAATCTGACCTTATCTTTTTCAATGGTGCAGAGTTCAAGCTTTCGAGCCATGATGAAAGCTTCATCAAAAGTGCAGAATGTTTGAATCTGCAAGGTAGAGGAGATGTGCCTGGCACATGATTGAGAAAAGAGCTTGATGAGCTTAGGTTGAGGCAAGGAGAAGGAGAGCTAGTTAATCAAGCCTCTCCAATGGGTGACAAAATCGACTATTGATTCATTGTCAAATTGCTTGATGGAGTAAAGGTCTATGATTGAGACTTGTTTGGTGATATTGATAGAAAAATGGTTGAGAAATAATTGGGCGAGTTGAGTGAATGAAAAGATAGAATGTCTGGTAAGAGAGCTGTACCAGTCAAGGGTGGGGCCAAAAAGTGACATGGGGAACATGCGTAGAAGTAATGCATCATCATGGGCTATAAGATAACAAGTATGTCTGAATGCTCATAGGTGTTGTTGCGGGTCTTCCTTACTTTGGAAATGATAAAATTTAGGAAGCTCCCACTGGTTGGGATGTGGTCGAATAGGGATGGAGGGATGGATGGGTTCGTCATAAATTTGGTCATAGGAAAGGACATTGCTTGAAACAGAAATAGATGCTTCAAGACTAGATATTTTGTCCATCAGCATTTTGATGAGATCTACTGACGGATTGGTGGATGGGGCACCCCCTAAGTTGTAGGGCACTTGAAAGGTGCTAGAAGGGGCATATGACGTAGTCGGTTGCACTTGTAGGGGTGTAACGTATTGATAACTAGTCATTGGGATAGAAGTGGAGGCCAAGGGTGGTTGTGTCATGAAAGTAGAAGGCATAAGTTGACTAGGTACCACCAAAGATGGTTGTGTGGTGGCATGGGCAAAAGGGGAGGTAGACACTCCTGCATTTATAGGTGTAAGAGTGAGTGGGGTTGAGATAATCAAGTTTTGGTATGATGTAAAACTTGGTTGAATTTCCTGTGGTTGAGGGGGTAATGAAACCCTGATGGGGGTCGGTCCAAAAATAGATGGGGAGGCCAAACTTTGCGTATTGGCCATGGTCAGGTTAATGGTTGAGGTAATAGTTTGAGTCATAAAAGGCTGGGTAGTAGATGGTGTTGATGTCATCACCGCTTCACCTGAAAGGTCTCATGTTTGGTTTCTTGCGAGATGGTTTTGGAGGGCTTTGACATTAAGGTCTAAGAATCTTTTGAAATCTTGGTCCCCTTCAAGGACAATGGGGGTCTGAGTTGGGGTCGATTGAGTAGGAGTTCTTTTGGTCTCCGAGTGGAACTCCATTAGGGGACTGGTTATAGATGGTGAAGGTGGAAGTGATTGATGCCTCATGTGGTCAAGAAGAGCCTTGGTTTGACTGTGTGTCAAATCCATTCAAGGCAAGAAGGGTGAGGTTTCAAAAACTATGTTTTTTTAGTTTTAGAAACTCAGAATGTGGTTTTTGGTAGAAAAAGGGTTGAGTTTTACACTGCTATTTTGAAAAAAAGGACTATGACAGTGACCGATGTCAGTTGAAAAACTGATTTCGGTGGGAACAAATGGCCGATGTCGATCAGATAACCAATGACAATGAAGAAAGGTTGCCGATGTCGATGGTAAAACCGATGCCGGTGACTGTGTTTTCTAGAAACTCAGAGAAGTTACAAGTTTTTGGAAAAAAAGAAAGAGAATGTCCTCACTAGCTCAAACAAGCAGATAAGAACAGAAAATATGAAGAACACAAGCAGATTTTAAGTGTTAAATCCCTAGGGATAAATTATTAGGATCGTGTTGGCTTATGCCTTAGTATGTGTTTGGTGGGTTGGCTTGTAGAGCGGGTCCTAGAAGAGGTAGTCTAAAGATGGTTTCAAGTTTAGTTTAGGCACTTAAGAGTCTGTGTTAGGTTCTGTACATGGCCTGGTGCTAAGGAGCAAGCTCCCCTCACTTCACGAGCCCAGTGATAAGCTAGTCTCATTTAGCCAAAATATACTTTCCCTAGAGATTATCCTCTGCCAGAGAATAGAGTGGGCTTTCCCCTTGGTGGTGAAATCCAAGTGGAATTGTCAGGACGGGTAAAGTATCTGTTGGGTGATGAAATCCTAGTCGGGCCTTGTCTCAGGTAAGTTTTGATGTTTGATTTGTGCAAGTGATTTGGTTGTGTAACATAAAGTGGACTATGATTAATTCATGATGCGGTTATTAATTACTAGATGTGGACTAAGAAATGCAAGCAAGCAGAAATGAAATGCAATGTGTTTTAAGCCCAAGTCAAAATGTTAGTTCGTATGAAGATAAGTAAGAAGAGGTTGAAGAGAATGACTTTTGACTAGTCTAAGATGCAAGAAAAGAAAGAAGAGTTCTTTTTAATCCTGCTAATGGTGTCTTTTGGAAGATAGAAGAAAGAGATGAAAAGGAGAAACCTAATGTACCCTATATGAAAAGAAAGGAAAAAGAACCCAAGGAAGACCCTAGGGTCCCACTGGGCATGACAGAATGTTTCTATGCAAATTTCACTTTCACATTCAAAAAGGAAATGAGAAACTAGAGAAATGGTCAGGGTTAGTAGATACCCGAATGAGGTCATGTGCACCGAATTCAGACGTTGTGAGAACTCCTCTTTGGTTGTGGAGGATGACACCTGCAAAAGAGAGAGACTAAAATAAAGAAGGCATTAGATTAGGAGATGGTGGGCTGCCAAGCAAAAGCTTGATCCCAGAAGTACAAAGACTTCCTTAAGGGATGTCAACCCACTGATTGATAAAAATAATGTCTGATAAAAGACATAATGATAAAAGATTGAAATGATTAAAAATTGAAACAAAAATGGAATTAAATGCACTTGAGGTGTCTGAGAGTCTGTTTGGATGCTTAGGGTCTGGGCAGAGTTGCAGGGATAATGGATAGAGTGTATATTTTGAAAAAGAAGATAGAGGTTATAAGGATATGGGAAGGCCTCTCAACCTTTTTGGGAGGGATTCAAGCCTGGTCTAGATAACAGATAGATTAAAAAGAGAATACTAAAATGAAAATAGTAGCAAATACTTACCTGTGGCTTGCAAAAGGAGTGGTGTAGACTGGTTGTCCCTGTTGCTGATGTAGAAGGCTGATGTAGAGTCCCTATTGTTGCTGTAGCTGGTGCAGAAGCCCTATGAGAGAGAGAGTGAGAGGTTTGGAGGATTGAAGACTGGAAGATTGGTTGATTGTTGAAGGTCGAAAGGGGGATCATTCAAGATTGAAGATTGGAAAAAGGGGATCTGCATTCTGAAAGTGAAATGCAATTATGAATGCAATTGATGCCAAAAATATCACTGATGTCAGTCGACAGTTGACCGATGTCAGTGGCTGGAAGGTAGGAAAAAGGCTAAAAATAGCCTTTTATCCATTTTCCCAACTACCGGGTTAGCGGGTTGGTGGAAGAAATGATCGAAGGTGATTAAAATGGATGAGAGGTTGAAGGGGAGAAGTTGGAATGGGGGTCTAGGCATTTAAGTCTTAGCATGGGTTGAGGAAGGGAATCCAAGGAAGGGCATCCTAGGGTGGTGAGGTGGCAAGGAGAGAGAGGGAAGGGGAGAGAATTATTAATTTAAAACAAGATAATTATTTTAAATTAATAAGACATAGGCTAAGAGTGGTTAAGTGGACCAAGGGGACCAAGGGGGAGAGTCGACCTAGGGTTAGACACGATTTCAGTGTCTACAATTATGATCCCTAACTATAAACACATGGGGAAAGGGTAGTTTAATTTTAAAAAACAAACATAAAAGAGAGGGGAGGGTAAGTCAAAAAAGGGAGCCTCTAGATCTATAATTAACTCAATGCTTTGATCATTGAACTAAGTGATTCTACCATAGTTATACCACTATAGATTGAGTTTCACTAAAGTTATACCTTGAATAACATAAGGTGGGAAGAGTCTGAGGGAACTAGGAGTATGCCTCAATATAAAATCTCACTAAATATAAGTACTAGGGGTTTATAGTAAACTACACATAAACACCATATGGTAATTTGTAAACTAACACAAAAATTAACAATACTAAAAAAGGAAATGAGAGAACTCACAAAGTGATTATAATAACTAAGTAGATCATAACCATGGCACACATATAGTAGAAAAATATTTACCTCTTTAGCCTAGTTTTTAATGTCACTACCATGAGGTCAAACTCCTTGTCCATCTTGGAAAGGTTTATTAAGGGCTTCCTAAATATTAATTTAGCTTGAGTCAATAGTATTTAGTATACTTATAAGGGTTCTTCCATTGACACTTATACCCTAAAGAATTGGTTGATGTTTGTCTTAGACTACATTGATAGATCAAGCACTACTTGGGCTCCTTATTGATTTTCTCTAGTGACCTTCTTCCTCATGAGCTAGTTTAATTAACCTTGATGGACTTAAAATTCCCCTTAGTTTAATAGGGTTCCATTTGCATGGAATATCAAAGAGATATTAACCTATTTTAAGTAGGTATATATCTTCTTATTACTTCTTTAAAGGGTCTAGTTGTAGTGTAAGCCATGGCTAACCAATCCTTCATATCATCCCTCATGTTCCTAAAATACATCTATTATAACCCCAATTTTTATTTTTACATTAGTTTTATCTCTCAAAACATCCCTTTATTGATCATCACTTGTAACTTCTTGCACTTTCCATCAATATCCACAATCCCCTTCATGTAGTCTTAGGTCCACTAGATAAGCACATTGGTCTTAGATAAAATCTCCAATACTTTACCAAAGACTAAAAAGAGTAGTAAGAGGGCATATTTGACCTACCTAATCAGATCTATGGGAAAATTTCTCTTCACTTGGGCTTCTAAGGTTCAAACTTGGCTCTATATGTCCTTAAGGACCTTTTTTAGATATATCATGAGTCATCTAGAGAATGGATAGTGGGTCCTTGGTCATCCTTTCTTCCCTAGTGGATGTCCTCACATTAGTGAGGGAGAATATATCTTGATGGGTCTACCAAACTATTGGGTTCCATTCCTATACAACATTCTATGTTAGGGTCTTCTTTATGATTCTAAAGGCTTAATCAATGCTCCATCGTATGTCTAGTTTACCCTGGGTAGTAATCTCCAATACATATGATGTTTGGACCATTCTTTAGGTTATACGAGGTGTAGGAGGGGTGGATGAAATAGTGGTGAATGGAAGAGGATGAGGTGAAGGGTTGATGGAGTAATTGAAAGGACTGAATGAGGAAAATAATGGAGGTAGAGGGGATATGGGAGTAAAATGAGGAAGAAGTAAGGGGGAGGCAAATAGGAAAATTTGTACCTACCATTTTTCTTACATCAAATTCACTTGAGAGGGATTTTCCCATATGAAATGATTTTTGAATAAAAGGGAAGAGATGGGTTGGTTTAAGGCCAAACCCAAGGTGCCCTAGGTAATGGAAAGAAGGGGTCAAGGAATAGGGTGTCAAGGTGATATGACTTGGGATATAAGAATTATTGAAGCCTATGGAGAAGGTTAGACTAGAGAAGAATGCCATTAAGATAGAGTTAGAGTATGAGTTGCCTTCTACTTCTTCTTTAGTCTCTTACTTGAGTTATGTCCATATGCTATAGTAGATGGATTGAATGGGATAATAGGAGCCATGAGGGTTGATAGTGGAGGACTTAGAGATACTAAGGTAATCATTAGGATAACTAGAGTGGACAATGAGAAGATTATTACTACTGGTAGTATACTCTTGATAGTGATAGCTACACTTGTTGATAAAGGCACACCTAAGGAAGGCACTGAGAGGATTCCAAGTTATGAAATGGATGGAGTAGATGGGAATGACAAGTTAAGGATGATCAATAGGATTAAGGCAAAAGGTTCTTGGGTGAATGATAGAGGAGGTAAAATGGGAAAAATAAGAGGCACTACTGGGGTTTCTTGTGGGAGTGGAACAAAACTAGTGGGTGCCATGATCAAGAGTTAGAAAGTGGTAAGAGTGAGGGGAGAAAGGGAAATAAGACAAAATGGAGGTGTGAGAGGGGTAAATTTAATGGGTTCATATTGGTAATCTCATTCCAACATCATCCTTATACTGTTATCCACATAAAACCTTAGGCTCTATGTTACCTGGAATTGAGGTGTTAGTGGTTGAGTTGGCTACAACTGGGCTGCTTGGAGTTGAGTATCTCAGGTCCATCTCTATCATATCCAAACTATTATATATGATGTAGGAGTTGGATATAGAGGCAAGTCATGATGAGTGACTGGAGGAGGTGGAGGAGTAACTAGGGCATGAGAATTAGGAGCTACTAAAAGAGGTGAAGATGGACTTAGAGCATGAGGAAGAGATGGTTAGAGGATGCCCTATAAGATCCTCTAGAAGATAATAGGGGATTTAAAATTTGGGTCCTATTAAAACTAAGTAGGAGATAGATGATACACAAATGGGATGACTTAAAGATTCTTTCCTTTATTATTCTTCTTTGCCATGATCTAAGACAACACCTCTTAGTTGTCAGTGGCATCCAAGTATAGCTCATCATCATCCTATACTTGATGATCATATTTGGTATTAATGTGGGTTTAATACTAAATAACATGATCTCTAATTATCCCCTTGGGGTCCCAAATCCATAGGTTAAATCTTGTTAGGGAGGAGTCTTGCTTGAGTGCCATATTATAAATTAGAGGGAAGGCCTTGTAAATATGGTGCCTAATTATGATTAGAAGTGGTGGGAATTACTTCTCCTGACACTGTATATAGAACCTAGAGATGCCTTCCACTAACTAATAATCAATCTCTTGATCTAATAAATGGTCTAGGATGAAATGTAGTAAGCAGAGGGGATCCTTGAGGAAACCCATAATTTAGATCATGATGTCCTCTCTATAAATCTAATAGTCTATAATAAAAGTGTTGAAATCCTTGATTGATTTCTATAACTAGGGCATTGGGGCTTCATTTATTTATTGTTATACCACTTGGTATAAATAACCACATATGTCCCATATGTGGTTGTGGAAATGGTGTCCATACATCTTGTAAAAGACCCCATGAATTATAGAGCCCCTGAGAACCCATGAAAGAAATTTTGAAGCCTTGAAAGAGAGTGTCTCATAGACTACATCCATGAGGTAGTTTATCATATATAAATTAGATATATCTTGAGCACTTGTAATGGTATTGACTAAATTAAAGTTGATAAATCCTCCCATGTCTATGGATTTTGAATGTGTGAGGATCATATGGAGGTGGGGCACCCATAACTCATTGATTTACAAGCAGCCATGGGCCCCAAAAAATTGGTTCAACAAGATCATTCCGACCTAGACATACTCCTAGAAGGTGAAGACCATATATGACTTAATATCTTCCTTGTTAACCCATTTAACATTTGGGTTCTCAACCCACTCATGAATTACATCATATATTTGGTATGTACCCATCTAGACCATCATTATTATTGCATTATAAAAGAAGGTGTAGTAAAGGAGGGAGTAGTATACCTTGAATTAATTCCTAGATATATTATCAATATGGTGCTAATATTTAGGAAAACACACCCAATTTTGGAGCCTATCCTACACATAGATGAAATTGTGAAGGAGGTTATTGAACAAGTCACCACATAGAATGCCTCTAGCTTGGTAGTAGATATGTGAAGTCCATACTTATTTTATGATAGAATGGCATATTCAAACTCTATGTATTGGTTTTCATTAGAACCTAAATCCCTAGGGACCTACTTGACCACTTTGAGTAAGTCATTTCAGTACTTGAATTTGGTCAAGCCAATTAGGAACATGGTATCTCAATGTTTTTATTTGACTTTTGGTTTTGAATAGGATGAACCCATCATAATAAGATGGAGGGGCAATAGGGAATCTCTAAGTAATAGAGGCACATAATACAATGGTTATTTGTGAGAATTGGAAACCTAGGAGATGGAGTGTTCTTGAAGATAGTAGTGGTAATCATTAGTAAGATTTCTTAAGGCTTTTATTAATGAATACATACATCCCATTGTATTAATGTAATTTTGTATCTCACATGATAAAATTTCAAATTTAATTTGGTGGATGGATTTTCTCTCTTTACTTATAAATCCAAAGTTAAATTTGGAGCCCATGATCCTCTCCCATTAGTTAGATATATAAATGGAAATTAGATGTTTTAAAACTATCCAATCAGGCCCAAATTCCTATTTTGTTAATGCCTAATATGTGGTAAGCATGTAGTCACATCTCTTAAATTCTTCTTGGTTAACTCCCATGTTTTGACATGTGTCTTCTACTCATTGGTCCTCTACTAATGATTGACACATAGGCATGGCTTTGTAATCCATGTAGTTCACTTAAGAAGGGTGATGTGTCACCTAAGGATATGTGACACATCTTGATTAGTTCTCTAGCCTCATTTATACTTTATTCTAACCTTCTTGGGGCCTTAGGTGGAAACTAATTCACTCACCTTACTATGTGATGTAATGTTTCCTAATTCAATCGAACTCTCCTAGGATCTAACATATCTAACACGTATAGGGATTGGTCACTATAACACTTAGCAACATGTATCCTTCTCATTCAACTAGGCTCTTTCAAGCTGTAACATCTTTGATAGGTCTAGGTACTAGCCATTATAATAACTCAATGATATGGTTCCTTCTCATTTGATTGGGCTTTCCTAAGCTCTGAGATGTGGTAACTTCTCATTTTATTGGGCTCTCCCAGGCTTTGACATCTCTAAAAAGTTTGGGTAATGGCAATTATGACACTCACATGGTGCCTTCTCATTTGGTCAGGCCCTCCTAGGTTCTAACATCTTTGATAGGTTTTTGGACTTCTAAAAAATCCACAAAAAATACTAAGTAAAATTTGAAAAGATACACAATTCATTTAATACTTTCTCATCCCTTATTAAGACTTTGATTTTCTATGAAGGGAGATAAGTTTATTGCTCTAAGAAAGGAATGAGAATCCAAGATTTTTTTTCAAAAATAGACCTACAATGTTAACATATTAATTCATGAAAAAAACAATCTACCTTAGTTATATTTAAAAAATGAGGCTTGATGTTGCTCAAGGAAATCAGGATGACATATATTATAAGGATTTAAGTAGGTGTTATTGATAATAATAAAATAGAGGGTCCTAAAGATATGGTTAATGATATTTTTAAGTGGTCCCCTTTTAGAATAAAATGGGTATGTTGGCCATAATAAAACACATTAAGTACCATTATTTCCATTTTATTAAAATATCTATTAATAATTATACTTTACTATTTTTAGCAATCTCAGTTGTATAAATTTAGAATATTTTTTCTATAAGTTTTCTATTAATTGGTCTACTAATTATACTAGTTCACCACCCTTGTGTAAAAGATAATAAAATATTATTAACCTTAGATACCTATATTTCAATTTAGGGTTAAAGATTTGGTGAACCCGACTAAATTTTTGAAATAATTTAATTTACTATTTTAATACATCTTGATATAAAACATGTAAGGAATACTTATTCCCTATTTTTTCTAGGTTTTTACTATTGTATATTTTACCTAAACCCCTTTCTTAGATTTCCAAAAAACTTGACCAATCTCTTGAAATTTCTACAGTTATTGTGCAAAATCTTACTAGGATTTCTTTAGGGGTTTCAAATTGTTGTATTTATTTTTTCTATATATATTTATTTCTTTGGGCATATTATAGGTGACTCATTTTCTACTTATTCCCTAGCCTTTGTGCTCTTTCTTTTGGGTGTTTTTGGAAATTTTCAAATAGGTAAAAAAGAACCTCTTCTTCCTCCTAAACATATGGAGAGTGATTGCTACCATCCTTATAAGGTATATACTATCACTACTTCAAGGGGTATGGTGGCACATTCTATGGATTCAAATGAGTGTATTTAATATGTCCTTCCTTAAATATATCCACTTATCACATCTCATTTAAATGATATTTGTATGCATATTCAATCTAAAGGACTTGGGTTTTGTGATTATAAGGACCTCAAAGATCAAAACATCACTAGGAGCAAGTTAATAGAAGAGTTACAAAATAAAATTTATTATTTCAGTTCAAATATCACATAATTGAAAATTTTAATTACATACATGAAACAACCAAAACATGCTAGTGTTAATCATGTGTTTACATCTTCATCTAGTAATGTTATATCCAACAAGGTTTCTTATCAAAATAAAAAAATAAATAAAATATATCTAAAATAATTGATCAAAAAGTAAAAAAAGATAATAAGAGTCCAAGGGAAATCCTAAGAGAAACATTTTGAAATAAATTGATCCACATACCTCCTATACATCCTCTTATAAGGTTAAAACACTATTATGAATATCATATAATGTATGTGCATCATGTTGATTATTGTCTTGCCTTGAAGAACAAACTATAATATATAAATGGTATTAGTGATCATATCATTGATTCATAAATCTAGAAACCCGCTCAAATTATGAGTACATCTCTTTAATCACAAGCAAAAAAATAAAATAGATGGGTACCAAAAAATAATTCAAAGCAAAAATAGTTGGAAATGCCAAACCTAGAGTAAGAAAAGATTTAAAAAGAAAAATCAAATCAGCAAAGGATACAAATCTAGCTCTCATTAATTCAAATTTCAAAAAATGTTTTACAATATTTTTAAAAAATTGGTTATCATGGTCAAAAAGACATCACATATCCTATCTCTACATCTGAACATAATAATTGTCAAGGTTTGGGATATATTGAAATACTAATGCAAATAAATTAAATACGCATATTCATTTTATTAATGATTAAGAACAAAAACATAAAAATGGAAATAAATCCAAGTAAAGTGCACAAAAAAACAATTAAAAAAATTGAACAAGAATGGGTACAAAAGGAACAATTAAAAAAGGCAATGTTACAAAAAGAATAATGGACAAATCAAATGTTTAAAGTAGGATTTATAACACACAAGTTAAAAAAGTAAGAGACACTTGAAAAATATAAAGTTAAAAATGTGGTTACAAAGGGGTAAAATACAAGTCCTTAATATAAACCCTTCTATTCTCACTGCTCATATATATGATAGAGAAGCTTTAGACAAATAGTTCAACAAATTATGTTTTGATCCACTCGATAACTTACCACATAATCTATTAATATCTATACAACTTGGTACATATCAATTAAATCCATCACCAATAGATATAAAACTAGATATAGGTAAAATCAAACCAAAGATACCAAGTACAAACTTACCAAAATATCATGATACACTCTTTGATTCTTGTTGTTGATTGCACAACACAACCTAATTCTTCCAAGAATCAAGAAACCTCATTTTTTTCCCTTTACTTTGCTCTCATGGCTTGTTTGTCACACCAAAAAATATTTTAGTTGGTGTTCTATCTTAGTTTTATTTTTAAATTAGGATATAAAACCATCGCCATTGGAAATATCACATCCATGTGAGAAAACTTCATATATACCACTTAGCGTGAAAGTGGAGTTTTGACATCCTAATTTACATTTGAAACCTAGCTCTCTTACCATAATCTAGGATTATATTTTGATTTCCATGCCCTTTGGGCTCCCAAAATCTATCCCATTGTGACAAATAATTTTTAATGGTAAAGTTTGATATACAACACTTACCCATGAAGTGGAGTTTTGTTGCAATTATACTTACATGACATTCTTGCTTGTCTACTCTCTCAACTCCTTAAAATTAATTCAAGGGGTCAATTTTATTTTCATGCATAATTTAACACTAGAACCCATCCCATATTATTAACTACACTTGTGTAGACAAGTTTCATTTTTTACTTTCTGAGTAGAAATTCATTTTTGGGACACTTATCCAACTTGAAGGGTCTCTAGACTAGTTGTTCTCTAACTTGCTCAAGAATATTAGTTTTCCCTAGGGGTCATTTATTTTTTCATGCCATTTCATACTTCAAAACCTCCTCCATATTATATATCTATTTCATTCAATCAAGTTTCATAGTTTTATCTCCTCCTATAATTGAATCCTAGACCCCCATATCATACTTGCAAAAATCTTGTTGGTCTCAATTAAAAAAAACTTGTCAAATTCTCTTTTTAGTTCTCCCACATTCAAATTTTCATGCCTAGTTATAATTGGACTTTCCATGGTGAATTTTATCCAAGTTTGAAAATTGTAAACTCCCTTTACCTAATTGAATCCCAAAACCTTGATTAGGTCTAGGAGGGGGGTTGTTTGATTCTCCTTTGCTAATCAAAAATTACTTCACCGATTAGGTCTTTTAAGATTTTTGTCAGGATTTATTGCTTAGTTTCCATGGTCAAGGTTTTGAATGAATCCAATTATTTATTAATCAAGTATGGATCCAAAAATATGTTGGGGACCATCCCCCAATGATTCCATAGTTCTAATTAGAGCCTCAAACCCCAACTAGGTTGTTAGAGATCCCAGAGATGGTGTCCCTTTATTTATTAGGGGGAAGCCTTAACTAGGTCGATGAATGTTTCACCAACCTCAACCCTTAAAATTTTTGGGTTATCCCACCAAAACCTTTATTATAATTTCATAAGGATTTTTACCCCCTAGAACCCCAAAAACATATCCCTCAAGATTTTAGGTCCCCAAAACCCAACAACCCATCATATAGGTTTTTTGCCCCCAAATATCCAGACTAGCTCTCATGACCTATATGATTTTTAAAATTTACCTTCCTTCCAATGAAACATAATGGATATCAATAATTATAAACCTAATTAGGTATAATAAGAACGTGTTATTTCTATTTGGGATTTTAAACCTTGATTAGAACTAGAAAATCCAAAATTTGAAAAGAAATGTTAAAAGATAACTAGATGAATCAAAAATCTTGGATAGGTCTATTGGGGGATATTTTGGACATGCCTTCCATTTTTCACCATAACTTGAGGATCTAGTTTTAAAAATTCAAACCATTCATGTTTATGTAAATTTGGTTCCAGCTTGAACATAACAATGGTCTTAATTTTGCTTAATTCCTCTTGATTTAAAACTTGTTCATGTTTTTCCATGTTAATTAGGAAAAAAATTTAGTGAATATTTATAGAAAATTGGCTATAATTAGTTTTTTTTTTATTTTGAAAATGGATAATTCTAAGAAAATATAGGTAGGTCAAATCACCAAAATTTTAAATAATTTCATAGTTTGGGATACAGATTCACCTTATAGTTTATAATCGATCCTATTTTGGGACACAAAATTTCTAGAGTTACTATACATATATGGGTCTAATTCCTAGGAAATTATATAAAACATGTATAGATTAGTTTGGAATCACCACGTGTGTGTGTGTGTGTGTGTGTGTGTGTGAGATATATATATATATATATATATATATATATATATATATATATATATATATATATATATATATATATATATATATATATATATATGGACCACCTAAGACACAATAAGCTTAAGATAATAATTAAATTTATTATTTGAAAATGTTTTGAATATTCTTTGGCACCACATTCTTTTCCTTTTATATTGTTTTAATAACAAAAAAACTTAATACTAAATAATTTTCAAACCTAATGTTTATTTTATTTCTAGAATTGAATGTGGTGCAAGTGGAATTAATGCTATGAGGATTGAATTTTAAATTCTTTTCCATTTTTTAGTGAATTGGCATCGGCATATTGAGGTTCCCTAAGGAAAAATTTAATTTTGATCCAACACATCACCCATAGGATTAATGTAAGTTGCTCAACATGTCACCCACGAGATTAATGGAAGTTACTTGAATACATATGTGATAATTTGTCATTTTTTCTTATCATCTATGTAAGATCTTGGAAGAATAAAATCTCTTGTAATCAAAAATAAATATCTGGTAGTCAAGGTTAGAAATGAAGGTGAAGATAAATTCCAAGTTGGCTTCCTTGTGATTGAAAGGTATAAACTTGTATTTTTTTAGTTTTAAAGAATGAGAATAGTTATTTGCATGCATAGTCATTTGTCTTGAAATTAATAAATATAATAATAGGTTCCATAAAAAAAATTTGGTTAAATATATTACTGAAAACATTGCACATCATGTATATCTAAAAATATTTTCCATAAACTCAAAATCTATGAAATGGGTATTTTTGGGTTAGTCAAAAATATGGTTAAAATGATCATGAAGATCTGCTACATTTAATCATTTTATTCAAAATACGTATCTTGCATGCCATTATTTTTCAAATAAAATGAGTTTCTTGTTTGTTTAAAATAAGTATGTGGTAAAGATGAACCACATAATATAATTCATTTTATTTTGTGCATTGCTTAAAAGAAGTGTCTTGCATGCCATTATTGATCAGAGGAAATGAGTTTCTTGTTTGTTTAAAATAAGTATGTGGTAAATACCAACACATAATATAATTATTTTTGTTATTTGTGCATTATTTAAAATAAATATCTTCCATGCCATTATTTCGCAGAGGAAATTAACTTCTTGTTTGTTTAGGGTGATAAAACTAAAGACCAACCAAATAATATATTAAAATGAGTATAAATTTGTTACAAAAAATTAAGGTATGTGTGTTTGTGTGTGTGTGTGTGTGTGTGTGTGTGTGTGTGTGTGTGTGTGTGTGTGTGTGTGTGTGTGTGTGAGTGAGTGAGTGTGGGTGTGCACACGCATGCATGCCTTATGGCTCCATAGTCAGTTTATTACTTATACTCTATATTCTAATTTTTTTGATAGTCAATTTATTATTTATACTCTATATCCTAATTTATTTGTCATAATTTTTGTTATATTTATTTTAATATATTATTTGGTTGGTATTTACCACATAATTATTTTAAACAAAAAAGTAATTGATTTCATTAAAAAATATTTGTTTAAAGATATTTGTTGTGTATGTTGGTTTTCTTAGAAATTTCATGTCTATCTAAAAATCCTTTCTTTAAACTCAAAATACGTGAAATGTGTATTTTCAAGTTCATTAAAAATATGGTTGAAATGATTATGACGCTCTATTATGTTTATTCATTTTGTTTAAAATAAGTATCTTGCATGCCATTATTCTCAGAGGAAATGAGTTTCTTGTTTATTTAAAATAAGTATGTTGTAAATACAAACTATTTAATATAATTCATTTTGTTCTATCCATTGTTTAAAATAAGTATCTTGCATGCCATCATTTCTTAGAGAAAATCAATTTATTGTTTATTTAAAATAATTATTTGGTAAATACCAACCACCTAACATAATTCATTTTATTATTTATGCATTTCGTAAAAGAAGTATCTTGCATGCCATTATTTGTCAAAAGAAATTAGTTTCTTACTTTTTTAGAATTTAGGGTGGTAAAACTAAAGACAAACCACAAAATATATTAAATTGAGTAAAAAATTGTGACAAAAAATTAGGGTATATATAGTCTTACCCTATGGCCCCATAGTTTATTATTTATATTATATACCCTGATTTTTTATCACAATTTTTGTTATACTCAGTTTAATATTTATTTGGTTGGTCTTAAAAAAGTAAACAAATGATTTCCTCTGAGAAATAGTGGCATGAAAAATACTTATATGAAAATCCAGGATGACATAACTAAAAAAATTTAATTATTACCTGAAGTTTATTGTGTCCTCAATATGTTGGTTCCAATTCACTAAAAAATGGGACAAGATCTAAACCTCAATCTCCATAGGTTTAGTTCCACCTACACCACATTCAATGCTAGAAATAAAATAAACATTAGATTTAAAAATTATTTATTATTAAGTTTTTTAGTTATTAAAACCATAAATAAGGAAGATCATGTGGTGCTAAAGAATATTCAAAGCATTTTCACATAATAAATATAATTATTACCTTAAGCTTATTGTGTCCTAGGTGGTCATTATTTACATACATACATACGTAAAAATTCTAGGTTAACCTATACATGTCTTGTATCATTTCTTGATGAATTAGACCCACATAAACAATATAATAAGATATGACAAAATGTTTGAAGTGTGAGTTTTGGTCTGTACTATATTTATAATAAGTAGTGCACATGATCTTACCATATGTACTACACAAAAAGAGTCTTAGAGCCTCATGATCATATTTTATTTTATTTTTAAATATTTAAGGTAATAATTATATTCTAGTTGGCATAATCTATTAATTTAAATAAAAAATATTTGAAAGGCCAATATGGATTGTGAAATAATAATGCATGGTTTTCTCAGGCTGGTAGTTGTTATTTCAGTATAGTTGTAAAGAGGATGGAATGATTAATTTTTGTGAACAATGATGGTTATATAATTATTATTTAAATTTGGTTTCAAATTTAAAAATTTGATGCATTATATTTGTAAGATAATGAAAACTAGGAAGTATTTAAGCTCAATTGTATAAAATGCTTATTTTAGCATATTTTATTAGATGTCAGGCTAGAATCCAAGTTCAAATAATTTAGGTAGAGATTTTTGGGGTCATCATGATGATGAACATAGTGAGGATACTGATTCATGAGGTAGCTCTCGAGGCATCCAATTCTTTCATTGTCATGGGGATGCTAACACATTTTTTAGGCCATTTAATTGAGGAACCCATGTTTCCTTGCATTTTGATGCCAATGACCTTGAATTTTGGAATGTTCTAAAATATTTAACTATTAACTCTTTGAATTTAAGTATAAATATAGGATGGATGGGATCACATTGGAATAATCATCCTTGTGAATGAGGCATTCTAAATTATCCCCCTCAACACATGTATGTTCACACTTCCATTCAGCCTAATGATCAAAATGTTCCATTAATTGAGCCACCTCAACATGAAAATATTATTGAATTAAATACGAAATTTCATCCCAATGAAATTATTCCACTTAACACTAATATTCCACTCCTTGAGCCTGAAACACCTATTTCTTCTAGTAGGAAACGTGCTAGCATCCCTACAACATAACCTATGGAGGTTAGAATGTTAAAAAAGTTTAAGTTGGACGTGGATGATTCTGAAGGGCCCTCAACTTGCTTGATTAAAATTCCTTCTTCTTTCATGGATTACACTGAGTACTTGACTAAAAAGGGTGCCCCTTTAATAGATTTGATTTCTAATACATACTGTCATAAAAACTTATATTCTTGTGTTAAATTTTTTGTTAATACTTGGTATTAAATATTGTCTTGATATTCTTAAGTATGCTTATTTATTTTTGGCATTATTTTATTTCCTATAGAAAAGTATGTTTGAATGGTTTACTCTTTACTAAAAAATTATGGAAACACACATGGATTTTAATGTTATATAATATTTTTTAAAAGTTGTTTCTACATATTTATCATGTTTTAACCTTGACAAAATTGATAAATAAATGTATATAAGATGATCAAGACTCAATATGAGCTTGAGAGACATGTTGAAATCAATATTTTTTGTTATCCTTCATGCCCCAAAATTATGGTTCTCAAGGGCTCTTTCTGTGTAGTACATATAGTAAGATCATGTGAAATACTTAGTATACATTGAGTACAGACCTCTATAAGTCTTTCAAAAGACTTATCTAAGATAGAAAAAGGATATCAAGAGATTGATATATAAGAGACTAATCTCTAAGTATACATTGAGTACATTGAGTTTTTTTCTCTTGGTTTCTTTTATTTCATTTCTTTTTCCCTCTTTTTAGCTATATAGATATCAAAGGGATATCAAGAGATTGATAAAACACTTTGATAGAATTAAAAAAAAAATCATTCAAGAGATTTTTTTTTCAGACTTTATCCTATTGGATAGGTTAAAATATATTATTTGAAATCTATTCACATATACATATATTTGATAAGTAGATATAAACTATAAAATAAGATCTTCCAAAATTTCTTAACCATATCCATAATCAATAATGGCCTTTCAAATATTTTTAATTTAAATTAACAAACCATGCCAACCAAAATATTATTATTACCTTAAACCAACTATGGGGTCATAGGGAAAGACAACTATGAAAATTGAGGATGAAAAGTCAATATCTTTAAGGAAATGTTTTTAGAGAACTTATCATTATATTTATTTATTTCAAGATAGATGACTATGCATGGAAACAAATTCTCTTAGTCTTCTGTTTAATTAAGATAACACATATATAATAGTTGTAAACTCTATTATAGAGATGCATATGTAATCGAGCATAAGTAAGTTTCACAAATACCTATGTGATAGTTTCTTGATTTTTCTAGCCATTGATACAAGCTATTAGCATAAGAAAAGCTTTGGTAGTCAAAATATTAGAAAAAAAGGTTGAAAATGAAGGTACAAATAATTTCTAAGCTGGTTTCCTTGTGATTGTAAGGTATGGATTTGTGTTTCTTTTTATTTTGAAGAATAAGAGTAGTTGTTTACATGCACAGTCATCTATCTTAAAATGAATAAATATAATGATAATATTTTAACCATATCCATAATCAATAATGGCCTTTCAAATATGTTTTTATTTCAATTAACAAACCATGACAATCAAAATATAATTATTAATTTAAGATTATTTTGTCCTAAGTCACAAGTGGTCCTTAACACATTCATAAAACTGAGTAAAAAAACATTCTCTTCCTTCTTTATGGTTTTAATGACTAAAAAAATTAATAATAAATAAATATTAAACCTAATGTTTATTTTATTTTTAGAATTGAATACAGTGCAGGTGGAATTAAAGCTATAGAGATCAAGGTTTAGATTTTGACCTATTTTTTAGTGAATTGGTACTAGCATATTGAGGGGACCGTCACATAGTATTTCATTCAAACTTAAGGTAATCTATATTCTAGTGATTGAGCTATCTTCTAAATCATGGTCCAAAAATTATTGTGTCAAATCAAACATATCACTCCCTTAGCTTTAGCAAATCTAAAATGCCTTTAGTTTGTTCATCATTCAATTCTACACTTGAAAAAATTGTTGGACCAAGGTGTTGATTTTATTTTGAGAATCTGATGAGATAACATTTTCCCAATATTGAGGGTACATCATAGCCATAGATTTTAGTAATTCATCTTGAGGAAAATGATATATAATCTCTAAAGAGAAATATTTTGCATTTTATTCCAAGTTATAACTTATAGAGGATACAACCTCAAGGAACTAATTCCTTGTAATAGGAACTTATTTGAGTCTATTAGATCCACCAATTATGTCAAAAGTGGGAGTTTTGGTCTTTACTCAATTTATACTAAGTATTACACATGATCTTACCACATATACTACACAAAAGGAGTCTTGGAGCCTCATGGTCATATTGCATTTTGTTATTAAATGTTTAACATAATAATTATATTTTGGTTGGTATGGTTTGTTAATTAAAATAAAAAATAATAATTGAAAGGCCGATATAGGTGTGGTTAAGAAGTTTTGGTATACCTTATTATATAGTTTATAATTTTAAAACCATGAAAATGTTTTGAATGTTTTTTTTCAGTTATGTCATCCTCATTTTTAATAGTTATCTTACCATATAGACCCATAGATGGTTTATAATCTATACTCTAATTTTTTGTCACTATTTTTCTATACTCAATTTTTAATATTATGTGGTTGGTCTTTACCACATACTTATTTTTTTAAAAACAAGAAATTGATTTTCTCTAAGAAATAATGACATGCATGATACTTATTTTAAACAATGCACAAAGAACAAACTAAATAAACACAACAAAGCCTTATGAACATACTATTTTATTTTTAAATATTTAAGGTAATAATTATATTTTGATTGGCATGGTTTCTTAATTGAAATAAAAAATATTTGAAAAGCCATTATTGCTTATGGATATGATTAAGACATTTTGGTGGACATTATCATTATTGATTATGGATATGGTTAAGATATTTTGGTGGACCTTATCATTATTGATTATGGATATGGGTAAGATATTTGAAAGATAATGTTTTGAGAAAATATCTTTAAATAAATGTTTTTCAAGGAACTTATTATTATATTTATTCATCAATTCATTATATTTTTCTATACTTAGTTTATTATATTACTATTTGTTCTTTACCACATACTTATTTTAAACAAATAGGAAATTGATTTCCTCTGAGAAATAATGACATGTAAGATACTTCTTTTAATTAATGCACAAATAACAAACTGAGTAAATGCATCATAGCCTCATGATCATATTTTATTTTGTTTTTAAATGTTTAAGGTAATAATTATATTCTGGTTGGCATGGATTGTTAATTAAAATAAATAAATATTTGAAAGACCAATATGGATGTGGTTAAGATATTTTGCAGAACTTATTATATACTTTGTAATTTTAAAACTATGAAAATGTTTTGAATATTTTTTTCAATTATGTCATCCTCATTTTTCACAGTTGTCTTGTGCTATGGCCCCATAGTTGGTTTATACTTTGATTTTTTATCACAATTTTTGTTACACTTAATTTATTATATTATCTAGTTGGTATTTTGAGAGACTTAAAGAGGCTTGTAATCAATTTATACTTAGTCATATGGCCATCAAATTTATCACTTAAAAAGGACAATTTTAATCTTTAAATATAATGACAAATTTAATTGTTAAAAATATGGAACCATAAATAAGATCTCAACTTTAGATTTCTCATCCTCTAACCTTTTTCTCCATTGGTTTTTTACCATTATTTCTTGATTTAAATATGATGTTTAATTTTCCATCTATTTATAAGTTTTTTAAAATAGCTAATAAAAATCATCAGTCAATTTATACCAGCATGGTGATTTTGCCAAAGATTTTCCAATGGAATTATACCTAAAATTGAGGATTCACTAAAATTTTATAATAAAATTTTAGGGGTCCCTTCTTAAAATTATCCCTAATGCTAATAAACTATTCAATCTTCTTAATTTACTTTTTTAACTTCATTTTGGTCTATTTTTTAGGGTGAATAGTGAAAGTGATGGGAATGGGAAGAGCAAGAGGTAGCTAGAGCTCTAATGGAGATGTTTGAAGTATTTTAAAGGGAAATAGTCCCTTTATAAGACCCTTTGATATATATTAATGAATATTACACTCAAAGGGTTAGATTTTTATCCTCAGACAAGATATTGGGTCAATCACACCTTTCATTTTCTATAATTTTCTTTTCTTTTCTTTTGCTCAACTCCTCTCTTGCCATTATGTTGTCAAAAATTTGACAAAATGATTATAACAGACTCACATAATTTTTAAAATAATGAATATTGATTAATTTAACACTTGGGATTATTTGCTTCATTTTGTGCATGTAAATAGTGTTTATGGCTACGCATTGCTTTGTATGATCTTCTTAAGGAGCTTACATCGAATCTACATTTAATTTTGTAGTAATTGATTAGATCTGAGGATGTTTTATGGAGTTCATATGATCATCATCTAAAAATTTCCTTCATCATTGTAGGCATTAATTTTCTCTCTCTCCCTTTTATTATTTCAATTGTTAGAAGTTAGGGTTTAAATGCAATATACTATTTATGTAAATCTTTATTAAAAGATTTATTTCCTTTATGAAAATGTAAATTTTAAAGATAAAATCAAACACATGGAACAAAACCCTAAAAAACCTAATTTATAATTGGGCAACAATAAAATGAATGCTTTTTTAATCAATTTTTAGCAACTGGACAAAATATAATCAGATAAAATGATAAACCTCCATTACCTTTTACATTGTTCAAGAATATAAAACCTATTGAAACAAAGTTTGAATTTTGGAGTAGGTATACTATAAAAGGCCACTTGAAATGGAATGGTCATAATGAACCACTAAGTAAATATCAATGCACCTAGACCACATAGATATAAACCTTAGGGAGATTCTCATGAGTCTCCTTTCAAGAGAGAAAAAGTTTAACAAACCCTACATAGTGTTAGTCATGTCAAAATGCACTCCAAAAACACTGGCACTAGGAAGGCCACCATCTATCCTAGACATAAAATGAAATTTTAACATAAAATAATAAAATTGAACACTTAGGAACATTGCCCATGCTTAGGTAGTCTAAAAGATAAACTAGAAAATAGATAGATAAAAATGAGATCAAAGTTTGTAGGGGATAATTTTGAGTTGTTATAGCTCACTAAACATATAAAAATGAGGTTAATCAAAGGGAAATTAAAAACTAACAAATTCACTCAACTAGTAGCTCACTTATAGTTGTAACTTCTATTATTAATCCATTTGTTGAACTGCAAAAATCACTAATGATGACTAATCCTACTTAGTTTAGTGGATTTGGATACCCTGTGAATATTTTAGGGCCTACCCATGACTTACCAAAGAATATTGATAAATTCTATATGAAATACATACCTAATAAGATTCAAATAACTGAAAAGCATATTCAAGCATTCAAATATGCCTTGATCCAAACACAAATTCAACATAAGGACATGGATTATCACCTATTTAATTACTCTTTGGGAGAAGTTTCTTACATATAATATCTTAAGCTGCTAAATAGATCTATAACCTCTTGGAATAATCTTGAAATAGTCTTTATCAACCACTTCATGTTTCCCATTGATCTGACTATCCTATATCATTACTTATCCACTACCTTTAGGGAGCCAAATGAAATTGAATATATTCAATTCGTTATTCTACAAGCTTTATCAAATGTTTAAATACTCATACACTCAAATGGAAGTGAATTATATACATACATATTTGAGGGCTTTGAAGTGAAAGACTTTCATGTTCCTTAGGAGAACCCTGGAAACCCTCTTATCCTTGTCCTTAGCCTATAAAGAGGTTGTTAAAATTGAGCAATATATGGTTCTAAAAGGTTATATGATTATTATTTTACCTTTATTAAGCTAGGTGGGTGCTTACAACCAAATTCCAATGATCAACCATGCCCTTCAACACAATACTATTATTGAATATGATCCTAGGTGCTATATATGTAAGCTCAAATCTAGTCTATAATCCAAAAACTATGAATTTTATGCCTAATGGTCAGACTTACATACCTCCCAATAATTTCTTACCATAAGTAAACAACCAATAACTTATTCTTGTATCATATAACAATACTAATGTCATGCTTAACACTAGTGGTTATGCTAACTCTACTAACAAGTAATAGGATGTACAATCATTTTAAATAACTAGATGCCTATTAATAATGATCATAATCAAACAAACTCTACTATCCCTACATTTATAAATTATGTGATGTCGATGACCAACACCTTATCCTAAATGTGAAATACATAACATACTAGTGTGAAATTTGAGGTAGTAAATTTTTATAAAATGGTCCAGAGGTTGACAAATGATATGGTCAATTTATGTAGACAAGTTATACAAAACATAAATAAAATCACAAATAACCTACAACCAAATATAAATTTCAACTTACATAGAAACAGCAGTCAATGGAATAGAATACCAAATAATGAAGGTGTGCCTATCTTGTTGGACAATAAAAATTAGAACAATAACAATAGTTCTTCCAATGCAGTGAACTTGGTTGATTTAACATTTCCCACCTAGTGTAGGATATATAATATGGTTGACCATACTAAAACTAATTATGTGGAGTTCATCTATGCCTCAAATATCTTTTAAAAGGAGATGGAAAACCTAAGAATAGTCCACACACTTGATAACAACTCTAACCAAGGTGGAAAAAACCTTCTTAAAACTCTAATCTTGGAGACTAAAAAATTTCTATTTTAGAGTGATAATGAGACTAGAGACAACTTATATGAAGTCCACGCATTTAAAATTTTTCAAAAGGGAAATAAATACCAATTGAGGAGAAAATTTTAAACTATATTGACTACTTCTAATCCTCTAAATAACATTTAAGTTCCACTTATGAGAACTTGAGTAACAACCGTTTCCACCTAAAGGACCCCAACATCTTATCAACCTAAGAACAATGCTACTCCCCCACCAAATGATAAATTGGTAGAACCAAGTGAACATGGGTATAACATTGTATATGATCTAAATAAAACTAAGGCCGGCATCATGATGTTTTAATTGCCTCAAATTTCCAACCAAAAGACTTGTTGATAAAATAATTATCTACTTCCAAAGGGAAAGAAACCAATAAGATAGTTGATACTCATATTTCAATTTGAAAAGAGAAAATTAAAACTTCTCCTTTCCTACTAATGATCAATATTTTTGGTAAAATATTGTATAATTGTTTGGTGGATTGAGGTGCTTTTGGCAATGTGATTCCTTATGCCATTTTTTAGTAGTTGGGTTTGATACCTACAAATTCAAGTAAAAAAGTTGTTTAGTTGTATAAGTTAGAGGTCAAGGTTATTAGTGATTTGAGTCACATCCATATACAATTGATTCTAATCCTAGAGTGCAACAATTTATTAACATTTAGGTAGTGGAAATACCTAATGCTTATGATATACTTCTGAGTAGAGATTATTTTATAATATTAAATGATTACATGGAAATTAACTTCTCTCACAAGTGGATCCCATAGTGAGGCATACCTAATTAAATAAAAATTAAATGTGACCCCAAAATGACTCACATGATCATGGAGTATAAAAAAATTAATAAAATCATGTATAAAGATTTTAAACTCTGGGTCTACATGCATGAAAGAAAGGTAAAAACTCACTAGAATCTCTTCATTAACATGTTGATGATGTTATAAAAATTATGACTGGAGTATTTATACTCACTTTATAAAGAGGATATCCTTGGTACAATTTAGATAATCAATTACTAAGTGTTTCCCTTGCATACATAACTTCAAAAATAGTTGATCCAAATAGATGGGTAAGTTGTCAATAGCTCTTGTCAGTAACATAGGTGGCTGAGTTAGAAATTGGTCAGCTAGGAAATAGTTGCCCAAGTGAAAGCAAAGACATAGAGTAATCTCATAGCAAACATACCACTACTATAGATAACCAAACCCATAATTCAACTACATATGACATAACTAGAAGGTCTTTGGCTTGAGAAGAAAGAAGATTATGCCTTCTTGATGGAGAAGATATCCTTGGGGTACTTAAAAAAGTTTAATTGTATAGTGATTTTTGGATCATAAGACTAAAAATAAGAGTGTTACATGCTATTATATGCTTGTAAAATTCGATCAATGGATTTAAATATACTAAATATAGTAAATTAACCCAAAATATTCAAAAAAATCAATGGGAGAGAATATAGAATCAATCAAAACTTAGTTAAGAGGCTCTTACCATCACCTTACTTCTCTTTATCTTCCATTCAAGATATTAAAATGGATTGTCCAATGATTATTAAATTTCTTATTGGATTTCTAGACAATGGTGGCTTTAAGATTTCAAGATATATGCAAGAGGGATTAATGGCTTCTTGTATTCAAGTATAATATGGATTAGAGTATGAAGGATAAATGAGAGATTATATGTATTTCTAAAATTATTCCAACCAAGCCCCTTGATTGGTTATTTATAGGGTGGTGGGGAGGATTAAAAATTAATTTTAAATTTATAAGAACCCTTTAATTTTAGATAATTAGAGAAGACTCTAGATTTTAGAGGTTTCTAGATTTGATTAGGGATTAATAGGGATTAGTTTAGTGTTTTAGGTGTGTTTAAGGAATTAGGTGTGTAGGAGAAGATATAGATAGCTTGGTTGGGGGGCAGGTAAAATATTTTGAATTTTAAATTGGAAATTGGGGCAAGTGGTTATTAAATGAAGTGGGATTATTGGTTTAACAAAATGTTAGTGGGGTCATTGATGTATTAATATAGTATGGGGTGTATAGGAAGGTTATCATGATGTAGGAAATATATAGTGTGAAGTAGGTCTTATATATTTAATTAGGACAATGGTTATTTATTTTATACAAGATAAATAACATGATTAATGTAACTATTAAGGTGAGAAAATTTATATGTATACATTTTTATCCTCTTTTAATAGACATTTTGAGTGATGAAGTGGGGAGTAATGGTATTTAAAATAAAAATTATTTCATGATGGGTTAATAAAAATGAGGTTTCATGATGTCCCCTCAAGAGGACATGAAAGGAGGAACTAACTAGATGGCCACTCTAAAAGATATCATGGGGTGGGTATATAGTCAAGACAATGAGGGGTTAGGATGCCTTAGATGATAGTTTAGATGTGAGTGATAGGATAACCCAAGCAAAAATGTGAGGGAATGAAGTTACAGGTGTAAGACTAGTCAAAAGGGGAAACACACCATAATAATGATGATTGGCCTCTTAATATGAGTCTTAGGCAAAGACCAATGCTAAGGAGGGAGGTGAGTGTATTCATAAAATAAGATTAGTAATCTTAAGACAAATATATATGTCCAGGGAATGGATAAAGTAGGATAGATAAGGCCATGAGCTACTGACATTTCACAAGCAAGGACACATACAAGGGAGAGCTACATGTTGATAATATTATATAAGTTATTTGAGATAATAAATGGATTTTATATGATGATTTTATCTCAACATGGTTTGATAATTTTTAATGACCATGAGGGAATGAGAAAGGAAATTAGTGGCCAAGCTATATTTTGGTACTAAAAAGTGGCCAAGTGATACCTACATAGTCTAAAGAGACCTTAGGTTGATTTAGTTATGACTCAGGATGTTAGATGAGGAGTAGGGAGGTGAAAGACCATACCCTTGAAAATTATTTAGGAATTTATAGTGGTGAGAGGAAATTTGATTTAAAATGATGAAGGGATTATGGTAATCATTATTTAATGTTTAGGTAGAAAGACAGTGTTAATATAGATTAAATAGGGTTAGTTGGGTGAAAAAGATAGGATTATGGGGGGTAAAATATAAAAAGAGGGCTAAAAATAATTCATTAATACTCTTGGTGATTATCAAAATATTTCTCTGGAGCTTGTGACCATGGATCATATTCTTCATGCTTCACACCATAACGAGAGGGTTTAGGAGTTCCATAGACTTGCAGAGGCTAGACTAGTGGTAAATGCCACTCTTAGCTTGTTATTTTATGTATTTATTACATTTATTACTATATTTATATGAGGAAAAGTTAATGATTGAAAAATTGTAATTGGGGGCATTACCCTGAGTTTCATTTTACACTCGTAAACTATGGTATTACACTATGATTGATAGTTTTACAAAATTAATCCTCACAAAACATGATTTTACAAAATCTTAATGGGTGACTTGTAGTTTTTAAAAACTACAATTGGTGATTTTTGATTTTGTAAATGTGTAAAAAAGGTCTTGTAAATTTGCAAATTTGCAACAAGTCACTAGGGATTTTCCAAAATTATAGTTTAGAGCAAAGAGATAATAGTGATTTTGCTTAGGATTATTATGGGAGTTAGTTGGGTAAGGGATAAATAAGGGAATAGGTAAATAGGTAGATAAGATAAGGATATAATAGGAAAAATCAAGATTAGGGTAAAGGTTTGTAGTGATTAGAGGCTAATAGGGTTTTTGGCACAAGAGGATTTATGGGTTCTAGCATATATATTATGACGACCCATGGTATTGCATGAGATGCATCACTTGAGATTAGTGGATTTTTGGGATATAAATATGACTGTGCTATATTATATTTTGAAAATTGCATCTAGTAGGATAGATTAGGCCTTGATTAATTCATTGGTAGAGAGGTGGAACTCAAAAACAATAACCTTTTATTGTGTCATGGGGGAGATAATTGTGATCCTCGAGGATGTTTGATGGATCTTTTGACTGTCGATGAGGGGGGGGTGTGATTGAGAGATACTGTACAAATATTATGTTGACACTTTTGGGTTTGGGTTTGAGACTCATGTATTGATATTGATAGATCATTAAGGGATGGGATTGTGGACATTGAATCTAGTTTTATGTCTCTTATTACTGGTATATTCTTATTAGATAATAGTGGGCAATGGTTTTAGATGGGCTTAGGATATGTGATTGTGGATATCGTATAGGATTACAAGGTATTTTCTTGGGGGGGAATTATAGTAGGACATCTATACAAGGATATTCACATGGGATCATACATAGGGGTGATGATTTTTGGGCCATCACTATTACTACATATCTAGTCATGGGATTATGTGGCTATAGAGAGGCCACTAAGTATTTGTGAAAATCATGAGCTTGACTAGCCATTGGTATTTTGATGGAGTATTATCATGGGAGTTTAGAGGGTGCACATTGGTGATATGAAATTTTAAAGATGGGAATTTTATATTTTTATAGATGCAATTATTCTTGGATGCCATATAGATAGGTAAAGTGGGGATGGCTTGAGGATGTGGAGTACACCAACTATATGTCAACTAGGTGATAATTGATAGGACATCATGATTTCATTATAGAGAGATATCATCTAGATAAAGTACAATGGTAGTTTAAGTGACAAAAGGATGTTCCCAAAGTGGAACATTTATTTTCCCAGAGTGACAGGGAGAGGCTATAGTGTGGCCACACATTAGATAGGGTGCTATCTTGCATGGATTATGATAGCATAGCTCTTATCATTTGGAAATTTTAGATAGTAATAGCCAATCTGAGGGTTACTATAACATACATAGGGTGGTGGATATAGAGACAAATGAGGAGGATATTGAGTGATATTTAGAGGTTTGGGTAGAGAGGGGTAGTTTAGAGGATTTTTTAGGTATAATTATGATTGTAGAGATGCCAAGTATAGAGGCATCAATAATAGACAGGGGGATGGTTGGGTTGGTTAGGCCTTTATGGTGATTAATGGAGGTAAATGGGGTGATCAAAGAGTGATAGCAATAGGTATTGATGTTTTTAGGCCATGTAGAGTACTGATTAGATCCAAGGACTAGGTGCAGATAGATAATTTAGAGTAGGAGGTGAGAGTTAGGGCATTTGAGATATCTAAGATCATATTAGAGAGATAGATACTAGAGATAGGTCATGGATTTATAGATATAGATAGTTTAATGAAATATATAGATGGGTCTAGTATTATCTCATTTGAATACCTTATTGGGTAAAATTGGGGATATTGATAGGTAGATATCATCCTTACAAGGCCAGATTACTTAGATTTAGGATAGATTAAGCCAGTGGGATTCTGAGTTATGGGTGGTAGGGAGAGCTAAGAATGAGGGGGATACTTTGTTGTAGATATAGGGAATGGAAGACATGACAAAAAAGATATCATTATTGATAATATATGCCCAATACTATAGGATATTTTATGAGGGTGTTGTGCTAATTAATAAATGATTACCTTAATGCAAGGCCAACACCTCTTCTCATTCTATGCATTAGCTACCTATGAGACCACCAAGATCACTGTGATTTTGATTATGAGGCTTTTATGTTATATTAAACTTGTATATTTAAGTCTTATCACATGGATGTCCATGATGGTCATGTTGTATATGATTTTTAATATAACTCATGGATATTTATGTGATTATATGATGACATGATTTATTATGATATATTGTGTGTTTATGGATTTTGATTATGTGAGTATAATGTGTTTTCTAGATTAGATATTGGATTATTGAGTACATGTATAAGAGGATTAAATGTTTATAGTTGATGTGTTGTGGATGAATAATAATTATTGGGATTTATTTACATGTGTTGAAATAGTTTATGATTATATGTCTTATGGATGCATTTTAATTTGATGTGTACGATGATATAATTTGGATATATGTGGTATATTAATGACATGAATTTTATGTTAATATCGTGATGTATTAAATGGATAATAATGAAATTAAATTGATAATGTGGTAATAAATGTTTCATAACTTGTGATGTGCAAAGATTTTAATAAGTTATCCTTATAATGTAATTATATGTCATGAATTGATAATGGGTAATCCTTCTACACCAAGGAGGGGGATGGCTCAATTAGTAGGCTAATCAGGTTAGGTGGGATGGTTTACTTATTCAGGGTGTATGGGTTTGAAGGTGTTGAGGATGTCTTGAAGCCATAAAAATTTTGACAAAGCCATTTTTACTTTTGCATTTTAAAAAATGTACCTACAATATTTAAGTAGTCGAAGTGACATTGATTTATAGTACATAGGGAATTAAGAGGGAAATTTGTTAGTGACATTCCAAATTCCTAAGGAGTAGTCATTCTTTCCATCCTTGTTCTATAAATATGAGAGCACGTATATTTGTAAAGAAGACGTAAAATCAAATATTTACAAAAGAGTACATTAAAAATATAAAACTCTCATATAACAGGTATTTACACACCTTTACAACACAAAACAAGATAATTATAATGACAAAAAATGATTTATAACATGTGAATAAAAGGATATAATAAAGATAAATAATGAAAACCTAGCATGCGGATAAAAAGATTTCAACAAATATTTACATGAAATGAATATTTATAAGATGACCTAATTATGTAAATATAAAATGACTTAATAAAAGGGCCTATATGTGGATAAAATATTATAATGACTTATTTTCAAAAAGGAAAAAAAGATTTTTATGGAGTAAGTATTTACAAAAAACCCAAGTTTTGGAAATAAAAAGTTAATGATTACTAAGCTGGCCTAGGTAGAATGATTTGGTAAATATTTAAAAATAACCTCATTACAACTCAACCTAATATGTGGGATTTAATAGATATGTACAAAATGACTTACAACATGAATAAAAGGAATGATGATCATTTACAAGAGAAGTGATGAAAATAGTTTTTTGTGCATAAAGGATTGTTACAGAAAGATTTAGTTAGAAAGGGAGTTAAAAATTATTTTTGTAAGAAACCTAATGAGTATTAACAAGATAGCCTAATAAATATGTAAAAGGATTGTTACTAGAAAATGAATATTTAAAAAAATGATCAAATATATGGATAAATAAATATTTATATGGGTGAACTAGATATATTATAGTGATTGGTGATGACTGAGACTGGATCAAACTAGTGTATTATAGTCCCAGGAACTAAATAATTTTTTATCAAGATTCTATTTAATTTTTTACAATATATATTATACATCCTAGAGGAGGGACAATTAATGACCCTTATCTAATTATTAAATTAGTAGGGATAGATGGATATATTCCTAGGTAATGAAAGGGGATTAGGAAAGATAGTTACAATTGAGGCTAATAGGAATAAGAGCAATCTGGGAGAATCAATCTTAATTTAGATTGGGATATTGGGAGTAAATATTGATTTTGAAGTGGATCCAATGTTCCAAATGAATCTTCAATAGTTAACCCTTCTATTTGTGCCATTAATATTCCCCGTTATTGAGAGTTATAACTCCTTATTTTCAAATGATATAGCTTCCATCCAACGTTAAGATTAGGATCAAATGGGAGATGAGCAGATGAGATGGGATGTGTGAAATAATGGGAGATGAATAATAATTATGGAAGATGATGGATAGTAGTGCCACCCAACATGAGCTCTTACAGATGGAGGATAAAATACTTTAGGCCTTCTAGGTATAGAACCATTTATGATGCATAAAATTCATTAGATCATTGAGTTGTTATCCATTTATATTGGCCAAATTATATGCCCCTGATCTAAATTTGTTAATAATAATGTAACACCCAAGCCAAATTGCTTCAAATTTTCCTTTCTTTTCTCACTCAGTATTGGTGTTTTCTTGATTTTCCTTGAGGACTAGGTCACTAGATTCAAAATTTTAGATTTGGATTTTTTTACTATATTGGCCTTTAAGCTTATTTTGATATGCTCTGAGGTGATCAAGAGCATTATGATGCTTCTCATCTAATAATTCAGGTTCTTGTATCCATTCATTTCTATACTCATTATCTATGATCATGCCTCATAAGGATATGTAAAATGAGGGGAGTTCAACCTTAATGGGTCAAATATCTTCTACTTCATATACTAAAGAGTATGGAGTGGTGACTTTAAGCATTTCAACACTAGTTCCATACAACCCAAATGTAGGATAAAATTTTAAATCCTACTTCCTTTCAACATTTTTAACAGTAATTTATGAATTTTTGTAAGTCTTTTGTTCATTGCTTCCAATTTTCCATTAACCTAAAGGTAATAATAGGGTGTTGAGAAATGCTACTCAATATGATATCTATTACATAGGTCTTCCACTTTGTGATTCTTGATAGATTTTTCATTATCTTATATTATTTTAGAAAAGATTTTGAAATGGAAAATGATTTGGTTCAAAATGAATTTAGATATCTGAAGGCCTATGGTATATATGGGCAACATGGATTCTACCCATTTTGTGAAATACTATGTAGCTATAATAATGAATTTATGTCCATCTAACAAAGTGGGATTAATTTTTCCAATGAGATGTAATCCCCATACTAAAAATGGCTAGGGCATCATGATAAGTTGAAATTCTTGAGTTAGGGTGTGTATAAGATTCTTATGTTTTTGAGAGGCTATACATGTGTGCACATACTGACAAGCTTCATGATCCATCATTGGCCAATAATATCTAGTCCAGAATATATTTTTGGATAGGGACACTCCACTGACATTAGCTCCACAATTACCATTATGAACCTCTTTGATTATATTTATATCCTCTTCTAAGTTCATGAATCTTAACAGGGTCTTGTCATAGCCTAATCGATAAAGCGTGTTGTCAAAGATAGTGTAGTAGGATGCAAATTTTATGAAGGCTTTGTATTGATGGTAGTTAAGGTCTGGTGAAAGGGAATTATCATGGAGGTATCGATAAATTTCATGGTAGCATGGTTGACTAGGATTAGTGATTGTATAGATCTGATAATGAGCCAAATCTTGATGTGTAGGCAATAATAATTGTTTGACTAGAAAATTACCTTAAAATATGTTGTCCAAGATATGTCTTAGATGACTAATAGTGGCCATTGCATTTTCTAATTTGTTACTTCCTCTTGGTACTTGTTAAAAATTTATAAACTAAGAGTTGTTTTTTAATTGATTGATCATTTGCTTGTATGGAAGTAACTTCTCATCTTTAGTTTGTAACTCCTTGTTGACCTATTTGATAATCAACTAAGAACCACTGAGAACTTATGAATGTTGAATATTTCATTAGATGGAAAGCTAACATATGGTAATTAATGTCTCATACTTGATGATGTTATTAATCCATGGGAAATATATTCAAAAATATTTAAGGATTAATTATCCTTGTGGTGTTATTAAAATGATTCATTCTCTTAATCCATGTATGGTGAAGGATCCATAAAAATAAATTTTCCATCCTAGTGATTCTTTAATTGTTAATATGAACTCATTAGGGAAGGATATTTTTAATAGTTTGGTATTTATCATAGGCGTTTCTTCTTGTTTATCTATGATAATTTCTCCCTTGATGGCCTTTTGATTCATATACTCAATGTCAAATTCAATTAATAGCATAATCTATTTTTCCATCCTTCCTATTAAGGTAGACTTGGATAACATATATTGAAGTGGATCAACTTTGGAGATTGGATTTACTTTTTTATTCAACATATAATGTCTAGGTTTTTTAGAATCAAAGACCATAGATAATCATACTTTCTCTATAGGGGTATAATTAAGCTTGTATGAGATAAGTGTTACGCCTAGATTATATACATACATATATATATATATATATATATATATATATATATATATATATATATATATATATATTCCTAATCATTATGTTGACCTACAAGATCCCCTATAACACATGGTGTAGTGGATATATACAAAAGTAATGTCCTTATTAATACTAGTGGTGAAAGCACTGGAGGTTTCAATAGATACTACTTCAAGTTATCAAATGTTGTTTGACATTTTATATTTTATTCAAAATGAGCTCTTTTATGTAATAAATGAGTAAATGGTTTGACTTTCGTAGGTATACCTCAATGGCTCATCGAGACACTATAAAACCCAAATGTTTGCCTAAAGTAACCCTAAACATAAATTTATTGGGGTTTAATTATAATTTAAACTCTCTAAGCCTCTCAAAGATCCATCTTAGGACCACTAGATGTTTTGATCTTAGATTAGACTTTCCTAAGATATCGTCTACATAGTCTTCCATAATATCATGCATCATGTCATGCAACATGATAGGCATGACCCTTTGGTAAGTTGATCCTACATTTTTTAATCTAAAGGGCATCACTTGATAGAAAAATGTACCCCATGGAGTCATGAATGTAATTTAATGTTGATATTCTGATTTTTTTTTATTTGATTATATCTAAAAAATCCATCCATGAGGGAAAGCATTTTGTACCCTACTACGGAATCCATGATCATGTTGATGTTAGGTAAAAGAAAGTCATTTTTTTGACATGCCTTGGTAATGTCTCAGAATTTAGTATAGATATGTATCCCTCCTTATGGTTTTGAAATGGGGACAATATTAGAAATCCATTTGGCATAATATATTGGATGAATGAACCTTCCTTATGGATTTGCAATGGTGACAACATTAAAAATCCATTTAGAATAATCTATTCATTGAATAAATCCTAATTATAAGAAATTTTATAGTTCTTATTTGACTAATAAAACCACTTTGGGGTACACCTTTCAAAGTTTCTATTTGATTGGTTTTGCATTTAGATGCACTACTAGGTGATGGACCACCAAATTGGGATATAATCTAGGCATTTCAAAGTAGGTCCACATGAATAAGTTTATAAATGCTTTGATAAGCTTGATAAGAATTTATTGTTCTTTAGAGATAAGAATTACAACTAGTTTAATAATGTTAGCATTTTCTTTAGTTCCAATATCAACTTATCTAACCTCTTTAATTAATTAAGATGAGTAGTCTTTAATATATATTGGTGGTAGTGGTATCTCTTCACTTGAAGCAAATTTAGCTGGGAAAACTGCACCTAAATCTTGATCTAGCCCTTGCTTATTAGGGTTTAACTAAATTTATTTTTTGACTAGAGAGGGATCATTTTCATCATATTCATCTTCTTCTTGGTTTAATGATTTGTTTTGCTCTCCAAAATATGCAAAATCATCTAAACAATAGTGAACCCTTTTTTTTATCCCCTAACATCATAAGAACTCAAGTGTTTCTACTCGTTTTTGCTATTTACATTCAGAAGAAGGAAGAAACTAAAGATAAATGGTCAAGGGTTTATACGTACCTAGATTAAGTTGTGCACCATATTCAGATGTTGTAGGATCTCCTCTTTGGATATGGAGGAAGACACCTGTAGATAAGAATAAGACTCAAACACAAAAAAATGTTAGATAAAGATAAGGTGGACTGCCAAGCAAGATGCTCGATCCCAGAAGCGTAAAGCTCTGTGAGGGATGATAGTCCACTGTTTATGAAAAAGAGTGTCGTAAATAAAGAAATGACTAATGACTAACAAAGAGGAAAATAGATGGTGCGTACCTATTTCTTTACAGTCTATATGTCATAGTCACCGACATCGATAGTACTACCGGCATCAATTGGTCAATATGCTAACGTTGGTCATATTGCCGATGTCGATCGGGGTTGTGGTCGATGTCGGTCGAGGCAATGGGCCTTGGATAGGTTTTGGATGGGTTTTAGAATGTGTTTGTGGTTGATAAATGGGTCTAGAAGGAGTTTGGGTTTGTGCAGGGTTACAAGACAGTAAATAGGGTCTGAGAAGAGGCAAAGGCAAAGGGTTGGTATGTAAATGGATTAGAATAAGAGGAAGGCTTCTCAGCCTTTCCAAGAAGAAAGCTGGGTCAGGTTGATTGTATTCAGAAATAGTAAATAGAAACTAATTATTAATGGATTCAAAATACTGAAATGAAATAGAAGAATACTTAGCTCTGCTTGTGGTTGGACCAGTGGTGTTAGAATGCTTGTTCTTATTGTAGCTGATGTCAAAGCCCTCACACAATGTTCACATCTAATTTGGAGTCACTTGTACCAAGTTATTGTAGCCAGGTGAGTGTTAGTTGAAGTCTAATGTTTTGGTCTCAGAGTGTGTGCATCCACGTCCAAGAGTCTGATGGAAGAGAGAGGATTCGGGATAGAAAGAGAGTCCAAGAGAGAGTCAAAGGGGGAGTCAAAGGGTGTTAACTCGATGTTAAAAGTTAGTTTAACTAACTGACATTAGCGGTTCCACTGGTGTTGGCTGACTGTTGACTAACGTCAATGGGTGGAGAATGGGTAAAAGGGGTTATTTTTAGCCCTTTGCCCATTCCCCATCTGCCAAGTGCATTTTGTCATTGGAGAATGGTCAAATGATGGGGTTATTAGGTGTGAGGGTTAGTTAAAAGGTTAGAATAGGTCTTAGGTAGTTATGATATGAAGGACTTAGTCATGGGGTGAGTCATAGGGTAAGAAATAGTCTTTGGCGAGGTGTCTAGGTGAGCTGTCCATAGTGAGGTGTCCATGATAAGGTGTCCATGGTGATGTTATTAATTTAAAATAATAGTTTATTTTAAATTAATAAAGTGTGGGTTAGGCATGTTAAAGGGGCCAAGGGGAGTCGACATTATTTTAGTGTCTACATTTGCCCCTTTTTGTCTTGTTGGTTGTTCTTGATAAACTGCAAGACAAAAATAGGAATAGGTTGCCCCAGGTATGGGATAAGCTGTAAGTTGCCCCAAGTATGATGATGAGGTATCCCCCCTCAAAGTGGGAGTCAAGGGAAGGTAACCTGATATCGGGTGTTAATTTGATAGGTAGTGGATGAGTATGGTGAAGTTTGAGTGTAAATGCTGCAATAGTTGTGATTGCGTGCATACCACTTCACGTGATAGGTAGGTCGAATTATCAAGATCAAGGTCAAGGAGTGTTAAAATTGAAATAACCAGTCCCCAGCATTTAGTCATAGCTGATTGGGTTAATCGATCAAAGTTGTAGCTCTAATGGTCATCATGTTCCAAGTATTTTGGGCTTAGGAAGTGCTCCTAGAAAACATGAAAATGTCACAAGTACTGGAGATCAACTTGGGCACGATCTAATACTTGTGAGGGTCATAATGTGAGGTGCATATAATTTTGCTAACTATTCATGAGGTAGCATACATGCAATCAAAACAACCATGGCAAAGTTGTCTCAAAAGTGGTCGTGGTCGTTGGTCGGGTCACACTGAGATATAAGTGATCTAAAGTGTTGTTTGGTGTGGTCAGGGAGATGTATGTGATCTCCAATGTACCCCATGAGAAGTCAAAGGTGACTTCCACAGTGTCAAGGCTAGTTGTTTAATCGTGATTAAAGGTTATATGGTTGGTCCATCAAGTAGATGGATGAATGAAAGGTTGTCATTAGGGAGATGAACGGGTGAATGGTCGAGCTAACCTCAGAAGACTTCATGTAAACTGAGTGCTGCCTACATAGCCCCTATTTTCAGGGCCTCAGGCCAATGTAGTTCTCCCCAAAAGGGAAGAAGAGGGTCAAAGAGGTCGATAGTTGGTTTGGTTATGTTTTAAATGATGAGTCTATGATGATGTTACAGCCTTTTCCATATTATGTGATGGTGTATTCTATAAGATTGGTTGTGTAGTTTTTCATCCCTAGAAATTTTCCATATTGGTGATGGCGTATGCTAAAAATGAAATGAGTGTATTTATGTTTCAACAAGTGTCCATATTGGTGATGGTGTATGCTTGACATAAATTGTGTTGGGTTGATAGTTTCTATGTGTATTGTTGTCCATAGAAACTAGTCTGAATGGGCTATGTCATGTTAGTGGTCTGAAAATGTTTGGTTTGGTTTGGTTGGTTTTGGTTAGATAATGGTCTGGTTATGTGATGAAGATGTATAATAAGTGAAAGGCATGTTGCTCTTTCATTGACAAGGACCATAATAATATCATAGATAGGGTTTTTGTAAACAAAAGCCCCATTCATGCATTACGTCATTGACCATTGGTCTGTGTTAGAGAAGTACTCGAATCACTTGACGTTAAGTGAGCATAGAATCCCTTGGGTATGTTGGGGTAATAGGTGGTGATTATGTGATATGTGAGGGTAGCATAACCCTTTTGAGCAGGGATAACTTTGCCCCTTTTATAGGTGACCCTGAGAACAACTATAGGCAAGTCCATGACTTTATAGTTTGTTAGTCCTTTTTTTTTTTGGTAGACTGATCAATGCGGGAAGTCCACTTGGGGATGTTGTGTTGTTTTATGTGGTCATAGGGTGCTGTGTATGTAGAAAAATTTGTTCATAGCCATCCTTCGAGGGAGTGGTCTATATTCTACTTTGTATGTGTTGATATCGTTGAATAGATGTCCTTCAAGGGAGTAGTCTATTTATTATAGTAATGATGCAGCTATTCTTCGAGGGAGCAGTCTACATTTATAGTTTATGACCTTTGGTTAGGCATCCCCAGTCTTATATTTGTTTGGCTTTTGACTGAACTTTTGGTCATGGACTTGACTATAGAGGTTTAAGGGTTTTCCTTTTATTAGGACAAGGCATTCATGCTTGAAAAAAGGGTTAACTAATGTTTGTAGGAAAAAGGGCTAAAAGAAATAGGCATGATGATGACAGGGGTTGCTCAAGGGATGAGCTCAAGTTAAATATCAAGTGAATGAGTACTTGATTAACAATAAAATGGTCGTAGATGTAAGACATTAAGGGGCTCAAGTTCTGGCCATCCTTCAAGAGAAGACAAATGATAAGTCCATGATCCATGCTTGTGTTATGATGTAAGGTCTGAGTCAATTAGGAGCAAAATTGCCTCATTTGGTCATGTGTTGGTTTTCTTTAAGAATGAGATCTCTGATTTTGAAATTTTGCTCTTTCAGATTTTGGTTGTGGGTGTGTGTTGGTCGATGTTGGAGGTGAAGTTGGTTAGTATGTTGTTGGCATTTGGTACAACACTGAACATAGTAATTACAGTCTTGGTTAAGGGTGGGCCAATAATAGCCTAGGTGGAAGATGTGTTTGGAAAGCGAGTTACCACTAAAATGTCTCCCACAAATCCCATCATGGACTTGTTTGATGACATGAGATGTTTTAGTGGTAGTTAAGCATTGGATAAGGAGGCCGTCGAGACCTTGTTTGTAGAGAAGTCCCCCTAGCATGGTATATCAAGCAGTTCTTTTGATAAAATCTCATAATTTATTGCTAGAGAGGTTAGGAGGGATGATAGAATATGTTAGGTAGTCAACAAGTTTCTTATAACAAACGTCATGTAGACTAGAGAGGTTAGGAGGAATTTCCCCCAATGATGTTGGTCAAGATGAGCCCAAGATTGAACTCAGGTTTTGGTGGTTGAGAAGGCTTGACAAATGGATATGTCCAAGGTGTAAAAGCCTAGTCTTTTCCTTTATCCTATAGATTTTGTGACCTAGTGGCCACATCAATGGTGTTGATTTCGAATAAAGGAGGGGAAGGTGGTTGAGGGACTATAGTCTTGTGTTGGAATTTTGATTTAGGTGAAGATGTTTGTGAGGCATGAGATGGTGTCGGTGGTTTGTTGAAAGGGTGGTTAGGAGAAGCCTCAATGTGAGGGGTTTCCTTTTTTAGGTGTTGGTGAATGACAACCTTAAGGGCACAGTAATGCTCAGTATCATGCCCAGGTGTGCAATGATACCAGTAGATTTTAGTGTCATTGAACCAAGATGGTTTTGATCTAAGAGGTTGATATGGCTTAATGGGTGGGAGAGTAATGCTAGAAGACTACAACAATTGACATAACATTGAAGCATAAGAACCCTTTAATGGGTCTATGCTCTTTGTTGCAGTGGGAGCTAACAATTTCTATTTAGGAGTTGTTGGGGGAGTTTGTTGTATCATCTTTTTGGTTGGAGGTGTGGCCACACATGTAGATGACACTTTTTGGTTGAGAGGGTTTGGATTAGGGAGCGATCCTACTGAAGTAGAAGGATGTGGACCTAAAATATATGGTAATAGTGAAGGTGGGGGAGAAGTTCTCTGACGTGGTTTAGCAGCCTTCTTTAGTTTAGTGCAAAGACTACTATTGTGTGGGGCGAGGTTTAAATCTACCTTCACCGGATCTTCTTCAACCAAAGTGGGTGAGGGGGCAAGTTCCTCTCTCGGCAGAGAAGGGATTGGAGACTATGGCTCTTCAAGAGGATAGAGCGTAGGAATGATCATGGTTTTGATGTGTGGTCTAAGAGCGGGGAAAGTATGATCCTCCATTGATGATAAGAAGGATGAGGGCGAGGCTGCCGACATCGGTGCCACCAAAAAATCCTCCAATATGGGAGAGGTCAAAATATCCTCTCCCACATGTGAAAAAGGGGTGGATAGAGGAATAATAAGAGAAGAAGGCTCTTTTACCTATGGTGGACAAATAGGAGAAGAAGGCTCTTTTACCTGTGGTGGAAAAATAGGTTGACTAACCTCTTTAGACTGTGGGAGAGGTTGGTTAGAAACCATGTCGATCGTGCATATATTACGCTCTTGAAGTTCATCAGCTATGGTCTAAATGTTATGCTAACTTGGGGGATGATTAGGGAATAGTTTTATGAAGACATCCATGTTTTGGTTAGTTGACACATGTGGGTTATCCAAAATAAGATCCCCTTTGTCTAACATGTCTTGGATGATGTTTTTGAATGTTTTGCAGTTGTCTGTGTCATGACCCTAGACACGATAAAAGTTATAAAAGTCATTTTCCCTATACCATGTAGGGATGGCTTTTGAGGGGTCAAATTGAGGTGGTCAAATTTGAGGGAGATCGAGGACCCCCTACTTGACTAGTTTATCCAAAATGGAAGCATATGATTCTCCTATTGGAGTGTACTGATGCTGTTTATACCATTGTTGGAATTGTTTGGTGATGCTTTGTGATGTGGAAGGTTTGGTTTGGTTAGTTATAGTTGAAGATGATGACCTAAGGACCATAGCATTTTCTAATCCTTTAGACTTGGAGTGGGAAGAAGAAGGTTTGGAAGAAGGGCCATTGGATTTTGTGTTGGTATTTTTACTACATAGTTTGACCTTATCTTCTTCGATAGTATAGAGTTCAAGCTTTCAGGCCATGGTAAAGGCTTAGTCAAATGTGCAGAATGTTTGGACCTGTAAAGTAGATGAGATGTGCTTGGCACATGCTCTTGAGAAGAGCTCAATGAACTTAGGTTGAGGTAAAGAAAAGGAGAGTTGGTTGATTAAATCTCTCCAACAAGTAATGAAGTCAATTATTGACTCATCATCAAATTGTCTAATAGAATAGAGGTCTATAATGGAGACCTTCTTGGTGATGTTGATTGAAAAGTGGTCGAGAAATAGTTGGATGAGTTGAGTGAAGGAAAAAAGAGAGTGACTGGGAAGAGAGCTATACCAGTCAAGGGTAGCGCCAGAAAGTGACATGGGAAATGTGTGAAGTAGTAACGCATCATCGTGTGCTATAAGGTAACAAGCATGTCTAAATGCTCATAGATGTTGTTGTGGGTCCTCTTTACTATAAAAGTGAGTAAATTTTGAGAGTTTCCATTGGTTAGGATATGGTCGAATAGGCACCGAAGGGTGAATGGGTTTGTTACATATTTTTTCGTATGAAAGAACATTGCTTGAACCAAAAATGGATGTCTCAAGGTTAGACATCTTATTCATTAGCATCTTAATTAGATCAGCTAATGGATTGTCAAGAGGGGAACCCCCTAGGTTGTAAGGTACCTGGAAGGCATTGGGAGGGTTGTATGACGTACTTGGTTGCATTTGTCTAGGTGCAACATATTGGTAGTTCATCATAGGGACTGATGTTGAGGCTAAAGGGGCTTGTGTCATGAAGTTGGAGGGCACAAGTTGACTAGATGTCACCAAGGGTGGTTAAATAGTGGCAACACTAGTAAAAGGGTAGGTAGTCACTCCTGTGTTTATGGGCACAAGAGTGTGTGGGGTAGAGACAATCAAGTTTTGAAAAGGTGTAAAACTTGGTTGAATTGTTTGTGGTTGAGGGGGTACGAAAACCTTGATGGATGTAGGTCCAAAAATAGATGGGGAGGCCAAATCTTGAGCATTGGCCATGGTCAGGTTAATAATTGAGGCAATGGCCTGAGTGACCATAGGTTGGGTAGTGGATGGTGTTGACAACATTGCCGCTTTAGCAAGAGAAGTTGGCATCCCATAAATTGGGTTACCTGAAGGATCTTGCATTTGGCTTCTAGTGAGATAGTGTTGGAGAGCCTTGACGTTATGGTCAAGGAATATCTCAAAGTTTTGATCCCCTTCGGGAACAATAAGAGGTTGATTGGGGGTAGGCTAAATAAGAGTACGTTTAGTATCTAAAGTATACTCCATTAGGGGACTTGATATGAAAGGTGAAGGTGGAAGTGGTTGTTGCCTTGCGTGGTCAACAAGAGTTTTGGCTTGAATATGTGTCAAAGCCATCTAAAATGAAAGGATTTAGGTTCTAGAAACTGTATGTTTCAGTTTCAGAGGACCAAAAGATGTGTTGAACAATAAGAAAGTCGGGTTTTAAGCTTGCTATTTTGAAATCAAATTTGATGACAGTGACCAACGTTGGTGGAAAAACTGATGTCGGTGGGTGTTGCCGATGTCGATGAAAAAACCGATGTCGGTGAGTATAAGTTGCTGACATCCGTGGAAGAACCAATGTCAGTGTCTGTGTATTTCCAGAAACTCAGAAAACTAAAAGTTTTTGGAATAAAGAGAAATTCTAAGTTGTTTTTAGACCTCAGAATGTGACCTTACTAGCTCAAAAAACCAGATAAGAACAACAAAATAGATGATAGTAAGCAACCTCTAAACGTTAAATTCCTAAGAATAATTTTTAGAGTCGTGGTGGCTTATGCCTTAGAAGAATATGTTTGGGAATTGGGCTTTTAGAGCAGGTCCTAAAAAAGGTAGTCTATGGTTAGTTTCAGGTTATGTTTTGGTGCTCAAAAATCTATATTAGGTTCCATATGTGGCTTGGTGCTAGGGGCTTGCTCCCCTCACTTCACGAGCCCAGAGCCAAGTTGGGTCACTTAGCCAATATATACTTCACCTATAGTTTATACTCTACTAGAGAACAGAGTGAGTTCTCCCCTTGGTGGTGAAATCCAAGTAGGATCACCGGGGTAAGGTATCGCTAGGTGATGAAATCCTAGTCAGGCCTTGTCTCAGGTATGTTTAGATGTTTGATTTTGAATGTGGTCTAGTTGTGTAACATATGTGCACTACGATTTATTCATAATGCTGTTAATTACTAGATGAGCTAAAAATGCATTCAAGCAGGAATGAAATGCAATATATTTTTAACCCAAATTGAAATGTTTTGTTCAGATGCAAACAAGTGAGGAAAAGGTTAAGAGTATGAATTTCACTACTCTAAGATGCAAGAAAGAGGTGACAAGAAGAAAAAGAAAGATATTCTTTTTAACTTGTGCTTATGATTTCTTTTCAAAATAAAAAGAAAGAAGAGGAAGGATGAAAGAAGAAATCTTTTTCCTAATGTAACTATATGAAAGTTTACTTTTTAGAAGAAATGAACCCAGGGAAAACTCCAGGGTCCCACCAGGCGTGCCAAAATGTTTCTACTCATTTTTGTTATTTACATTCAGAAGAAGGAAGAAACTAAAGATAAATGGTTAGGGGTTTATACGTACCCAGATTAAGTTGTGCACTGTATCCAAATGTTGTAGGAGCTCCTCTTTGGCTGTGGAGGAAGACACCTGTAGATAAGAATAAGACTCAAACATAGAAAAATGCTAGATAAAGATAAAGTGGACTGCCAAGCAAGATGCTCAGTCTCGAAAGAGTAAAGCTCCGTGAGGGATGACAGTCCACTATTTATGAAAAAAAGTGTCATAAATAAAGAAATGGAAAATGACTAACAAAGAGGAAAATAGATAGTGCGTAACTATTTCTTTGCAATCTGTATGTCACAATCACCGACATTGGTAGTAATGTTGGCGTTGGTTGGTAAATATGCCAATGTCGATCATATTGCTGATGGCGGTCGAGGTTGTGGTCAATGTCAGTTAGGGTTATGGTCAATGTCAGTCGGGGCAATGGGCCTTGGATAGGTTTTAGAATGTGTCTGTGGTCGATAGAGGGGTCTGGAAGGAGTTTAGGTCTGTGTAAGGTTGTAAGACAGTAAATAGGGTCTAAGAAGAGGCAAAGGCAAAGGGTTGGTATGCAAATGGATAAGAATAAGAGGAAGGATTTTTGGCCTTTCCAAGAATAAAGCTGGGTTAGGTTGATTGTATTTAGAAATAGTAAATAGAAACTAATTACTAATGGATTCTAAATACTGAAATGAAATAGAAGAATACTTAGCTCTTCTTGTGGCTAGACCAGTGGTGTTAGAACGCTTGTTCCTATTGTGGTTGATGTCAAAGCCCTCATGTAATGTTCACATCCAGTCTAGAGTCACTTGTGCCAAGTTACTGTAGCCAGGTGAGCATTAGTTAAAGTCTGATGTTTTGGTCTTAGAGTGTGCATGTCCACGTCCAAGAGTCTGGTGGAAGAGAGAGGATTCAGGATAGAGAGAGAGTCCAAGAGAGAGTTGAAGGGGGAGTCGAAGGGGCTTAACCTGATGTTAAAAGTTAGTTTAAGTAACTGATGTTAGTTGTTTTGCTAGCGTCAGCTGACTGTTGATCGACGTCAATGGGTAAAAGGGGCTATTTTTAGCCCTTTGCCCATTCCCCATCTGCCAAGTGCATTTTGTCATTGGAGAATGGTCAAATGATGGGGTTATTAGGCGCAAGGGTTAGTTAGAAGGTTAGAATAGGTCTTAGGTAGTTATGATATGAAGGACTTAGTCATGGGGTGAGTCATAGGGTAAGAAATAGTCTTTGGCGAGGTGTCTAGGTGAGGTGTCCACAGTGAGGTGTCCACGGTGATGTTATTAATTTAAAATAATAGTTTATTTTAAATTAATAAAGTGTGGGTTAGGCATGTTAAAGGGGTCAAGGGGAGTAGACACTATTTTGGTGTCTACATCAAGCTCCAATATACTCAATAATGGCTTTATTACTTTGAAATATATAAAAGGATGGTTCTTTATTCTGATCCTAGACTATTAATTTAGGGTAGTAGATGGAGATATTGATGGT